>JADLZK010005962.1:0-280569 GCA_015847255.1 Hyparrhenia diplandra
TATATATTACCAAATTTTATCACCAAAAGCTGTTAAGCTTCAAAAGGTAGTTTTCTATAGTGTATCTGAATGTTGGATGGTTGCTGAGACTGTTCACTCGTAGGGGCTCACACTTGACACTTAGCTATCATTAATTATGTGTTTTGTCAATTCATTTGTGCTAGATGACACACAATGTTGCTCAAGGAATTAATGAAGTATCACTTGCAAACTCTTTGATATGTAATTGGTGGCACTAACATGAAGTGAGGCTAAACTGAGCTCGCAGAAAGGGGTCAATGTCTTAGTTGCCACACCGGGCAGGCTTCTGACCATCTGCGAAGTACCAGTAGTTTCAAATACAAAGAGCTGAAGGGCAAAGACATGTTACTATAATTTTTCCAAATTCTCTTATTTCTGTTGATACAGATAGATGCGTATACTTAAATAGTCACATTAGATATACTTCCAGAAATTTAATACTTATCTATTTGCAGTGATCCAGTTACCTGATTATTTAAATTAGAGTACATATCAAATTGCAACATACATTATGCCAAGTATATGCAAAATTGTAAAAGGTAATAGCTTATATCCGTATAAAAGTCATATTATTATATTAGCTCGGTTATGTGTTTCGCCTTTGTTTGTTATTAGTTGCAGAAATTTGTGCTTGACAAAAGTCAAGTGGAATTGGATATAATGTCATTTGTTATTCTGTAAACGAAACCGATATAGTATGGGTACAAGTATTGATTTTGCAGCTAAAAGTTATTCTTCAGAACCATCCTGAAAAACCAAATTTATTCTGCCTCCAATTAAATTAACATGTAATTGCATTGTAAATAATACTATCAAGGGGAAATGGAATCAAACTTGTTACCCACTCATACCTCGGCCCAGAGAATACTAAAGACAATTAATTTTGTGCTGGACTGCCCATGGAGAAGGCCAAGCCTTGTTTATTGGCTCATGTAATATGGGTCCCTATTTGGCAGCAAAATGGCATTGAATTTTTGTAAAATAAAAACATGAAAAATTGCTGTTAAGGCAATGAATATCATGACTGACCCCTCCTTCTATTTTCCGGCATAATCAATCATATTTGCAGTGCCTTATAATTGATGAAGCTGATCGGATACTTGAGCAAAATTTCGAGGAGGATATGAAACAAATATTTAAACGCCTCCCTCAGGTATGTGACCATCTGGCAATTTCGTTTCATATGCATAGTGCAGCCAATTAAATTTCTACTGAGTCTGAGACTATGTTTTGTCATGGTATTATCCTGGATCAAATGCAGGATAGACAAACTGTTCTTTTTTCTGCTACACAGACTCAAAAGGTTAGTTGTTCAGCCTATCCAAACTTTTTCTTAATTTTCCTGTTGGTGTAAATGCTTATGTGTTGTAAATTGTGATCCCGCAGGTTCAAGATTTTGCAAATTTTACATTTAGGAAAAATGAAGAAAGACAACAGAAACTTGTTTATGTTGGAGTTGATGATTCTGAATTAAAGGTATGGAACTATTTCACTATGCTGTTCTTATAAATCTGTTTAAAAACATTTTATGGGTTATTTGGTATGAAAAATAATTTTGAAGTTCTGGCAGCCTACAGTTGAGGGCTTGCAGCAGGGCTACTGTGTCGTTCCAAGCGAGAAAAGGTTTCTTGTTCTGTACACTTTCCTAAGATTGAAAGTTCACAAGGAGCAGATGGTGAAGTTCCTAAGAGGAGAAGTGGGTGAGGAGCAGAAGGTGAAGATCATGGTGTTCTTTTCATCATGTAGCTCAGTCAAATTCCATGCAGAACTTCTAAATTTCCTCGGGATAGAGTGTTACGAGATCCATGGGCAACTGAAGCAGCAGAAACGAACTACTACATTCTTCCGATTCCTGAAGGAAGAAAAGGGCATCTTATTATGCACTAACGTTGCAGCACGTGGGCTTGATATTCCTGATGTGGTAAGTCTAAACCATTCGTACCACTCCTTTCTATGTATATGGTATAATATCCCCTTACTAATGTAAGGATCTGGTGCCTTGCTTAGGACTATATTGTGCAATATGATCCTCCAGATGACCCAAAGGTCAGTGCTTCTAAACCGTGCAAAAGAAATTATATGTATTTCTCAGTTTTGCTAAATTTGACATTGGAAATTAATTTGTAGGATTACATTCACAGAGTTGGCCGTACTGCCCGAGGTGATAAAGGCAAAGGAAGCGCATTACTGTTCTTACTACCAGAAGAACTAAAGTTGCTCATACACCTGCAGGTAATTAATGTTACAGTGCCATATGTCTCCCTTTATTAAGACAAAACTTGATTTGTATATATATCTGTATATATGCAGCACTATTTTCTTACTTCAAATTGATCAATGTTTTCTGACATTATATATAGTCTAAATACAAAGTCAGTGGTGTGAAAGTACTTTGAAATATGAATGCTGTATAATAAGCATTTTTGACGATTTAACTAGTCCAGTAACATGCAAGCTATACATATTTGATCAGAGGGACTAACACATTTAGTGTTTGCTTGCAGGCAGCCAAAATTTCTCTGACTGAATATGAGTTCAGTGAAAAGCATGTCCCAAAATCACTATCGCAACTTGTGAGTGTCTCTTTCTCAACTCAATACTGTCTTTTCAGTTTGTTGTATTATAACATGAGTTTTGGAGCAGGAGAGTATTGTTACTGGGAATTACTTTCTGAACAAGTCTGCGAAGGAAGCCTACAGGTCCTACCTTTTGGCGTACAACTCACACTCTATGAAAGACATTTTTGATATCCATCAGCTTGATCTCAAGGTACATGTTTATGACGTTATTTGTCAATGTTCTGTTGTTGGTTTATGCTCATTTTTATTGGCTAAGCATTTTGCTTCATTGCAAGTTTACATAATCTTAAGTTGTCAGGCTCAGGTAGAAGCACGTTTTTTATCTCCTTTAGTGGTAGCCTAGCTTTATCCCTCGAAAGTTTAAGGTAGCTGAAGACCAACGAAATACCAATTGCTGATATTTCGCTAACTCTGTTTGCATATGTCTAATTCACTGTTGTATTTCAGAAAGTAGCGGCATCATTCTGTTTTAAGGAGCCTCCTAAAGTGAATCTGAACCTTGAGAGCAGTGCATCAAAACATCGAAAGATGAGCAAAGTGTACAGTAGGCATGGAATTGGTCCTTCAAATCCTTATGGAAGGAGAGGCAGATATGATCGCAGCAAGTTTGCAAGATTCTAAAAGGACATCACGGAAATCAGATGCTGGAAGCCCCCTTTTTTTAATAGATCTCTAGACATTTGCTTTTAGGCAGTGTTCGGTTGTCTCTGTAATGGTAGCACAAAAGGACGGTCGAAGCACTACTTTTAGGCAGTGTTTGGTTCTCTCTGTAATGGTAGCAGAAAGTCACAGTAATGCAGTCTGATCGGGCGAATACAGAATTTGTTCGGTTCCTCTAAGGAAGATTGGATTAACAAAAAAGGACTGGTGTCTGGACCACCAAAAAAAAAACGTACATCTACAATAGTTTTCTTTTTTCAGCTCATGGAATGCGCCCTTCTTCCGTGCCATATGGGAGCATGTAGCTAACTGGAGCGATAGAGGGAATCAATGGACTCAGGCAGTGGGTGTCGATGACAGAGGGGAAGCAAAATGGACACACCCAGGCGATCCTAACATTATGGTGCATTTGGAAGCCAAAAAACGTTATGGTCTTTACAAATTCCATGAGCAAGGTGTTTGACAATATCAGAGATGTGCTCATAGGGGTAGGGTTTGCGTACGTGTGTTCATAGGAGTGAGTGTGCGTGCGTATTGAGCGTCTACATTGTACTGTGTAATCTCAAAAAAAAAAAAAAAAAAAAAGAGATGCTCTTTGTGGGCTAGTGCTGGAGGATCCTCAGTACCCCTGATTGTTGCAACTAATTTACGGCTGCGCTCCTGGCAATGGGTTTTTATCCCGGGGCAGCAACTCTGTAATGTCGAATAGATACTATATAAAGACATGCGCCTACGCCAGCCAGCCAAACAAATGTCGTGCCTCATATGTTAGATGATCCTACTACGCCTACAAACTCGTATAAACAAATGCGGAATAGCCTAACAACCTGCCAGTACGAGCGTAAAAAGTATATATATACCATGCCAACCAGAAAAACTTCGCCCACGAACAAACACACAACAACTTAGCCTTTTGTCCCTTTTGTCCTAGTTGGGGTAGGCAGAAAAACTTCGCCCATCGAAACAACAAAATAATTCTTGTACTTTTCTATTAAAAAAGAACAAGCAGTATATCCAGGCTTCACAACAATAACGACTCTAAATGCTCTGTAGGACAGATCAAAACTTTTCTATTCAAGTTTCCTGGTACATATCATTGAGCTCATAGATAGCAGATATCAAAACTCAAAAGGTAACTACTCAACACGTGGACTTGGCACGCAGATGAGCTGATCATGGCAACATTTCTACTATAGATGCCACACTAATGCGACAAACATTCGTGGCGCTGGCGCACTCTGAGCATCAGTGCCGCTTCTTGGAAGAAGCACTAGAATCCGCGTTCTTTTTTCTCTTCTTCAGTAGATCAATTTTCTCCTTTTTCTTTTCTTTGCCCATCTGTGTTCACAAAGAAACAGGATAGTCGTAAAACCATCCAAAACAGATGTTAATTAGTAGACAGAAGAAATCAGAAGCAAGACAAATCAACGACTATGAATCTATTAGAACTGTCAACTAATTATTGCAAAAATGCATGTGAAGGTAGATACTATCAAAGAGGGAACTATCAAGTTAACAAGAAAAGCTTTTACGAATATCAATATAACAGTTATGCACAGCAAAAGATAGAGCACACATACCATCATAGCTTTATAAAGGCCTCTCTGACTGCGAGACATGAGAGCAGTACCAATGTCATCATCATCCTTCTTCTCTTGTTTACTGGCATCCTCCTCGCGATCTGACTGAGTATCATCTTTGGCATCTGGTGATTTATCTGCTTCCTTATTTGACACAGACTAGAGAAGGCAACACCATCAATTTCCATCTTCAGTTCATCATGGTATTGCTTCTCTAGCATCTCCAGCTAGGGAAAAAGAACAGACATGCCGAGATCATTACACAAAATGCATTCAATACAAGAAAAAACAGAAGCATTGAATACACTTAAACTGAAAGAAACACTACCCACCTTCCTCTTCTTTTCAGCAGCTTCGTTAGATTCTGTTCGATCAATCATTGCTGCTACCAATGAATTGTCTAGATCTTCATCACCAATACCTGGAAGAGGCAAGACCTCATTGCGAGCAGCAGCTTGCAGCCTCTTTATTGTCTCTGCATACTCAGGAATGTAGCCCTCTGCATCATTGTCCACAAAAGGAGACAAATGTGGTGGAGGTACTCTGACATGGAAAAAAAATTGTCATATAGTAGCCTACGAATTTTTACTTTTCTTTGTTATTGCACAGTATAATTCATGGTCTTCTCGTCAGCAGTAAAAATTAACTCATATTGTAACAGCAACATGTGGTATCTTTGTAGTAGTACCAAGAAATTAGTAGCAGCGCTAGCAACTAGTAATTAATAGGCTAGGCGTACAGCTAAAATGTTTTATCAGTAGCAAATGGAGAGCAACTGGCAATCTGGGCATCTGGCACCAAAAGAGTGCAGGACTTGGCAAATTTGTAATCATGTCTCATGCATCACATTAAATACTCATTGTCACTAAACAGATTCATATAAATACTCATTGTCACTAAACAGATTCTACAGCAAGCAGTTACAATTTAGCATATCTGACAGAATCCACATATGGTGCAACGGTAAAGTCACAGTTATCAGAATCCCCACGTGACATACCTTCCAACAAGATAACCTTCTGTCGGCAATATGATACGAGCATTTACACAATCAAAGACCCACTGTGGTTGAACATACTCCCTGGAGAGGAAAACATGGCTCTGTGTCGGCCTATCAACAATCTGCACAGAAGTGGTAGGTTAAGTAAATTGAGACGCAACTCAAAGAAACCTAACAAACAAACAAACATAAAACAACCTTCTATCATAAATTGATAAAAGAATAGTGTGGAAAAAAACCCCTCAAAGCAGACGAACGAAAAGGTTGTACCAGACAACAGATATTATACTAGGGCAAACACATGATAAGGTAACACCATCACTGATGATCCACGCCCCACATTTCAGTGAGTCAGTCTCAACGCAGGCAAAGTATTGTCACTGTGAATCATGTATCTGTTCAAAGGCGTATCATGAACTCTTCAAAATAAAAGGCTATAAAGTGTGAGGATGTGATATCATAGTCCTAATTTTTTATTACAATATGGATACTAGCAAGCATAAAATAACTTCCACAGACCATTAGAGTTTACTTCACTTGTGCCCTTTTCATTGATCACCTTTTATGTTTACAAAAAATTACAAGATAAGATGGTACTGAGTGTAATCTGAACAGTTACCACATACAAAAATCGTACTGTAGTAATTATTGCCCCTAGTGGCATCTTACTTTAGAGATGGGACATCAATGTCTCCATCTCTATAGTTAAACTTTGGTGTAATATATTATTGAGAATGCAATCGACCTGGTGAGTGATATCTTCATCTATTTCTTTAAATGGAGCTCCTTCTCCTTCCCATGAAACAGTCCCTCCAAATGCTGGGATAATAAGTAACAGGGACTCCCTAGGCACCTGAAAGTGCATATAAAGGATTAAAAAAATTGAAATATATTCAAAATATCAATTGATCTGCAACCCCAAAATTGTTTGCAGTAATGACAAATCCCAATAACCTACCTCCCGACTCAAATAGAACTTTAAGTTCTTAAATAAACCTTTACATTCTTTAGTATCGTCGTCATCTGCATCATCAGCAGTCGATTCTTCTATAAGATTCATCAGTGCACCAGGTTCATTAGTTGGGAGCTGATGTTGAAGCTGTGCTAATCTGAGCTCAGATTCATCTGCTTTTGAGCTTGCTTTATTCTTCACATCCTTCTCGTCCTTATCCTCCATTACTTCGTCAGATTGTGAATTCCCAATCATTTTTCTGGAACCAGCAGACATGTATCTGCACAATGCATATAGCTCTGGCACCACGCAACATGATATCAGAAAAAGGAGTCCACATAAAATTTTAGAGCAGAGAAAAAATAATGTGGCAGTGTACATCCAAGAAAATGGACAGAGGTGATTAAATAATAACAAGCACCAGACATACCAGCAGCTAAAGCTTCCAGACGTGGATCCAGAATAGGAGGATAATTTACATTTATTGAATGATAGAGCTTGAAGTTCACAAATCCTAGAAGAGTCTGCAAGCACAACAGGCTCAGTCAAAAGGTTGAAACAAACACCAGAAATAGCACTGTTGAACTTTCTAAGGGAGCATTCATGAAAATGTCAACATGTATGATGTCAATAGCCAATTATTGAAACTATGCCCATGGAAAAGGGAGTTGTAGATAACAACAAAAAACCATGTAATACCGATATATAGTTTCTAAAACACCACATTAGTTATTGGACGTCATAACAAGATATCTTGATTGACAATGAATTGCTCAGCGACCCTACAATGAAAATGCAAGCACTACAATATCATCACTGTGTCTTGATCAGAAGCTACAGGATTCTCAGCCCTTTCAAATTAACATTCCATGGTAATGGGTTAAAAGGACTAAAGAAGGCTTATGCACCAAGGAAAACCACAGCACCCTATTGTCTATAACAAGCACATCTTTGTTGAAAAACAAGACAAATAACCAATACTCGGAAATCAGATAAAATATATTATCATATCATTAGTCTTGACCTGAAATTTACTGAAGTTGCACAAAACATGAAACACACAAGAACAGAGGAGTGGTCCATATTTGTTTACCTCATAGAATTCTAGGAAAGAGAGCATCACATTGAAATCAACATCATCGGTTAATACTTGCTGAAGAGCATGAGGAGTTAGCCAGGTGATCTTTTGTCCTTGAACTTCAGCCTGCATTAAGTGGCATAATCATGAATTTTTACCATTACGTATGCAAAGACAGATAAAAGAATCATGGGATACATAATTACCTGGTAATATATGCCCTTCACGGAAATAAATGTCTTTCTCAAGGAATGGGTTCGGGATATGTATGCTTGCCATTCATGGCTTAACCTATACAAACAAAACATTTCGAAGATCATAAGATTTGAAATGACTTCATCATATGAGAAGAAAATAATAAATATCCTCTATATAAAAAGAAATGATGAAACACACATTTTTACATTCATAAAATTGACATTTTACTTTGGATGTGACTTGGTGAGGACCACAAAGTGCAACGCACAGATTATATGCATGTTCGAATGTTACCATGTATCCATGTCAGATATTAGAGAAACCTATAGAATTTTTGTGATAAGCCAAAATTCCAGGCAAGATATAGCTGTACATATAGTGACAACAAAAATGGGCATGCAGAGCACAATCACCTAGTGCACTTGGAAAGAACATGAGTCTCAGGCCAAGAAAAGACATGGTAATATAAAACAAGCATACCTGCGGCAGTTATGGATTCGTTTGACTTCCACACGTTCACCATCAACAGCAGGTAATGCCGCAAACAGATGCACCATTGTAAGGCAGTCATCCAGGTCACGAAGAGCATCAACAAATGTTGGATACCTGTTCAATAAAGAAAAGAACAGTTAATGCTGCATAGAGAGAGTAGTCAATGAACTCATGGATAATCATGTTTGGTTAGCTTGATACCTTTCAAGGACAAGCCTATCAAGCTTGTAAGTTGGTGGCCGATTCAACAGACGGTCTGCGAGATCCCTGTTTTTCTTAGCAATAGCCTTTTTGACCTTCTTGTGATGGACCTTTTTCTCCCTGAAATTGAATGAAATAGGAATACAATTAAGGAATTAAGCATATTAAACATAACAGGTCAGGGTTCCTAGCATTATTTCACTGAAATCAAATGTAATAGGAATTATTCCTCAGGAAAAAAAAAAAAAAAAAGATGTAACGATCTTAGGGCTTGTTTGTTTGAGCTGCAGCTTTTGTAATAAATGTTTAGCTTCTCAGCACACCAAAAGCCAGAAAAGCTCCTCAAAACGTGTTTTTCAGCTTTTAGTTCATTTCCTCAGAAGCCAGCTTTTCAACAGACAGCTAAAGAGCTTGGCTGTTTGTTTCAGCTTCTGGCTTCTGGCTGGGCTAAGCCAGCAACAAGCTGAAACAAACAGGCACTTAGCATGATCTTGTTCATATATTCTATTCACTCCTAGAGAAAACAAATATAGCCAAGCAAATAAGACACCACTAGTTCATCTCATGATAATGCAGTAAGATATCCATCACCAACAAACAAGGAGCCAAATGGCTACCACTTCATCATACAGAATTTTAATCCAAAATCAGCTTTTCCAAAGTCACAATCCAGAATAGCTTTTTAAAAAAATTACAGGACCTTACAAATATACCAAAATTGTAGCATTATGTACACAGTCCACGATGCACAGTTAATGGCCTTTTGTTGCCCACACTAAGTTTGTTTCATTCTTACAATTGAAAATAAAATGTTCAATAGACTGATGCACAAAGAAAGATGCTCTTGATTCATAAAACCAAATAAATTAAGGCTCTGGTTAAGCATGAATAAATGGCTGTTCAGATCACTGATTCAGCCATTTAAAAAAATCAGCTTGTAAAAAATGTTCTTAACCATTCTAGGAAAAAAAAATGTCTGTCAAAACTTGACGTCTTTCTTTAGTTGAAAGTGAATATTGTTTATCCTTTTTCTAGTTTTTTCCAAAAAAAACAACGGATGGTGGTTTAGTCGAAGTTGATTTAGTTCAGCCTATTGTTAAAAGAACAAAAATCCAAACAATCCCTAATACTGTTCCATTACTTAACACAAATAAAATCACTTTTCAAACTGAACAAACATATACAAAGGTATTTATGGAATATTATAATGTTCCCCAGGCACTAATCGAGCAATAAGTAATTAGAGCGACTCGCTCTGTAGCCTCCCTGAATTGAGGATTGTGGCACGCATATTCGGTACAAAAAGCTACCTGAACTTCTCAATCAAAGGGTCATGAGCGAGGAATGCAATATCCTTCGTGTGGTAGTAGGTCTTGTGGTTCCCTTCCACCTTCTTCTTTGGCTGCCGCGGAAAGACACCCTTTAGAATGCATAGCTTCCTGCGATAAATAGGAACAAAACTTTGAGTTCAAAGGATTCGAACTAACACGAGCCATGTAGGAGACAGTGGGCACATAAAGGACATAACAAATAGTACTAATTAAGCTCAATGAACAAAATAACTGCAAAAATGACTAAATTTCCCAGTCACAGCATATACGGTTAGCATCAGCATCCCACGAGCTTATTCAAAATAGTACGCCGTCGAGATGACGGCTAGCCGGCAATAAACAGTGGTAATCGGGAGATAGTGACGAACCTGAAGATTGCGAGGCTAACTTGCAGGTAGTTGACCGCCTTGGTCCTCGTGATGTACTTTGCCGCATTCCCCTCCTTCTTCTTACCCTACGACATGGCAAGAACAGCATGTCAGAGCCCACGGCACCTCACAAAGAGAAGGCCTTCGAGAGGCAGGGAGGACCAGGGCGATGAGAGGATTACCGCAGGGCGGTAGTGCTTCGGCATGGCGGCGGCGGCGGAGGTCGCTTCCCGTGCCGGGAAAGGGAGGGAAAGAGAGGAGGAGGTGGGTTTTAGGGTTTTGGTTTATATGCCGGCAGGCGGAGGCTTTGGCACTTGGGCTGAAGAAGTGAAGATGTCGGCCTGCCCAGCGTGTGTTTGCAAAAAAAAAAAAAAAAAAAAAAAAAAAAAAAAAAAAACGTGTGTTTGCAAAGTTCCCTTTTTTGATTTGAAAAAATAAATATATTTATTCTTGATCACATTATTATCAAAAAATGAAATCGGGAAACGGTGCATGCGAAATTAAACCCGAACAAAATATTTACTACGTCAAATACATCAAGGAGGACATTTAAAACATTTATTTTATTTTATTATATACTTTCAAAATTACACAATAGCACTTAGATGCTCATAAAAACCCTACCTTACGGGCATCTTCAAAAAACTGAACCGACAAATCCTTTTGGCGAAGAAATCATAGATACTCCTACCTTTCATCTACTACTAAAAACAAAAACAACATTATAAATCATGAAATATGGAGTCGAACACAAGACCCTTGCTCGTAGAAGCACTCGGCAACTAAATTCCACGCTTCAAACCAAGGCCACGTTTAGTTGGCTGAAAATTTGCCAAAAAATTACAAATTTTTAGACTCTCTCTCCATCACATCACATTAAATACACCAAAAGACATATGTTCAGAGCAGTAAATGTAGGTAAAAAAAATAACTAATTACACAGTTTTGTTGTAGATCAGGAGACGAATCTTTTGAGCCTAGTTAGTCCATAATTGGACAATGTTTACCATAAACAAACAAAACGTGCTACAGTGTGCTACAGAAATTAGAAAAATCACTTTTGCTAAAATTTAGCCATCTAAACAAGGCCCAAACAATATTGTCAGCTTCGGTTCTAGGTTCGAATCATTTTGGATTGCCTCGTTTTGTATACCAACCAAACATGCTGTAAACTACATGGAGGCATGGGGCTTTTCTAGTTGTTTCTTATCATTTGCATACAACGATATCTATTGTGACTTTTTAAATTTTACGATCTACGTACTCTGAAACTTTTGTATGATGTACTAGACATAGGTAATAGGTTAGATGTGCACCATAAGAAAGATTTGCACGCACGTGTTTCACAAAAAGATATTTTTAGCCCCCTCATAAACTTTCTACAGTGCACTTCTTCTATAGTGGGAGGCTATTTTCTTGAGAAACCTTGCAAATTTTGATCGTAGCGGCCCACCATTGACCACGCCCAATGGGCCAGATCTACGCCAAGCCCGCAAAGACCGCGTACGTGTTTTCAGAATCTTCTTGTCCCGAACGGAACCGAAACCCGCGGTGCCGCTCAAGAACCTCGCGCGTCCTGGGCCCACCTGCCAGTGAGTCATCTCCTACGAAATCCAATCCAGCAGCGCGGCAGCAGCTCCCGCGGCTTCTTTTTTTCGCGTGGGCGCGATTACGAAAACTCTCTTCCCGCCGGCGCTGGCGCGTCCCACGCGCAGCTCGCGCTCGCGCGGGGACGGATCCTCCTCCATTAAACCCCTCGCGCCCAATTCCTGCCCGCCATTTCCTTTCCCTCTCTCCGTCTCCGCCTCTGACCACCCCCTCTCTCTCTCTCACTCTCTCTCCGACTGTCATGGCGACGCGGCGGCGCATCTCCCCGACTTTCTTCGGCGGGCTCCGGGCCCGGGAGCTCGGTGGCGCCAGTGGCTCCTCCCGCGCCACGGCGGGGCTCCCGTACCTCGCCGACCTCTCCTCCGACCCCGGCGGCCGTGGCGGCGGGGTCATAGCCGTCGACCACTCCGGCGACGCCGCCATCCCCTTCGCCATCTCCTTCGGCAAGGTTCGGAGCCTGGGATCTGTTTTTTTTTTTCTCTCTCTGAAACACGGGATCTCTCATTTGTTTTTGCAAAGTCAAATCTTCTTTCTAGCTACGATTTGCGAGTGCCAATCTTTTGATGAAATTGCGTCATCTGTCCAGACTGCACAGACCTGTAACCTCCTGGCGGTCGCCGACGAAGACGGGTACGTTGGCCTCTACGACACCCGCCGGCGCCTCCCTTCCGCGTCCTCGTCGATAGAGAAGTCAGGTGGGTTGTAAACCTTCCCTGTTCCCCCGATTTGATCCCAGATTTGGGTGTTCTCGACCTTACACTGGGTACCCCGTGCGATCCGTTCTGTTCCAATCTGACGTCGTCCTTTGCAGCTGAAACGAGGGTGTCCGACTGGGTTGCTCACAACAACGCAATCTTTGACGTGTGCTGGATCAAGGTAAATTCACTTGCACTGATTGGACCAGTCCAACAAAGATCCGATCCTCAGGTTAAAATTTCAGCGATACGTGTACCTTTCTGACTGAGTTTCAATCTTGCTTGTTACTAATGCAGGAGGGATCCCAAATACTGACTGCATCGGGCGATCAAACTGTAAGTTACAATAGGACACATCAATTTATTGAACTATGAGTCTTCTGCAAAATCTCATTGTCACCGTTCTGCTTCAGGTCAAAATTTGGAGTGTAGGAAACAGGAAATGCATTGGTGTCTTGTCAGGACATACTGGGAGTGTGAAGTCGCTGTCTTGCCATTCTTCAAATCCTGGTTAGTAATGTATATCCTGAATGGATGAAGCCATTCAGTTTAGTTTTATATGTATTTAATCCTCAAAGGTTGGCCACAAACTCCTGTTTAGGTAGTTTATTTTCTCTGCAGAGCTCATTGTTTCTGGTTCAAGGGATGGTTCATTTGCTCTTTGGGATCTAAGATGTGACCCTAAATCTCCAAACAGCCATGGTGAAACGTGCCTCACGTATGTTGTCTTATTGCTAGTAAATGTTCTCTTTCTACTACAAGTTCTAAGTGATCATAAATGTATGTAGCGACAATGTAAATTCATTGAACAAAGTTGTGCTACATGTTAGGTCATCTGCTGTTGTCAGAGAAGCCCACAGTCCCGTACAGAGGAACCGGACCCGATCTCGAGCAAAGGTATTAAATCAGCATGATATGGCTTTTGCTTATGGCGATCTTCGATTCTTATGTCCTCTTTTTGCTTATGTTGGAATGCTGAAACTGGTGACATTTAGGCGGCTTCAACAAGTATCACATCAGTTCTTTATCTGAAAGATGATATCTCCATTGCTACTTCTGGGGCTGCAGACAAGTAAGCTGCTCTTTCATTTTTATTCTGCCTTTTATTTTTTACCAACCTTCACAGTTCTTGTATGGTTTGTATAGTATTATTAATTGTGATATTATTGTGAACACAATGCACTTACCTGATGATGAGTTAGCCTCATGTCATCTACTCATTCTGTTTCTTAAAAACAATCCAGTTCTGTAGAATAATTTTCATATATTTTGAAATACTAATATTGTACCTTTTTAAATGTATGCCAGTGTTGTGAAGATATGGGATACACGGAACCTGAAAGCGCCGGTCTCCAACAAAAACTCACAAGCAGGGGCCCAGTCTTTGGTAAACATCTCTATCCACTAAAGAATGTTAAAACTAGTAGTGCAAAAGGCAATACAATTGTGTATTTCAGAGTATAAGCATGTATGCCAATTTGAATAAAAAATTACAGTGTGTTTTCCTAGCTCAATCTGAATAAACCTACCGGTCCTTTGTTTCTGAAGGAGGGGGTGAAACATGGCATCTCTTGCCTGTCTCAAGATTCGTATGGTGCATACATTGCTGCGTCATGTATGGATAACAGGTAAATTCAGACCTTGCCATCAGACTAAATAGTTTTCATGCCATTAGTAAATACTGATTTTGACTGTATGCATTTCAGAATCTATTTGTACAGTGTTCTCCATGTGAACAAGGGTCCCATAAAGGTTTACACTGGCAGCAAAATCGAGTCTTTCTTTGTCAAGGTCAGTGAGTGGCCATCTGGTTGACTTCCTTTAAATGTCCAAAAGAGCTGATTATGTTTAGTTTGATCAATATATGTTCTGAAACACCTAAACTTTGTACCATGCAGTCTGCTATAAGTCCTGATGGAACTCACATCCTTGGTGGATCAAGCGATGGAAACGTATACCTGTGGCAGGTACTTGTTACAGATCCATTGCCTGCTTACTTACACTATACTGTACATCATTATAATATTTACATCCATGCTTGTCCATTAACATAGGTGGATCAACCTGAAAGTGCTCCTATAGTTTTGAAAGGCCATGAAGGAGAAGCAACTTCGGTTGACTGGTATGATCTACAAACATAAATATTTTGTGGAACCCTTACTAATAACCCAATCCTCATGCTTCGATATGAATTTATATTTCAGGTGTGCATCAGAGGTTGGAAAGATAGCAACATCTTCTGATGATGCTACGGTAAGTCTACTTGGTTATGCCTGATTTTTTTTTTCTTGACACATACTAAAGATGCTCCATTTGTTCTATATATAATGTGTTTGTGACAGTCTGTAGACAAGAGTATCTATAATTTGTGAGCAAAGCAATGCATAGCTGAGTATGAAATGAATCAGAACTCTAACATGTGACAATTTTTGTATTCTGTGTACCAGGTACGTGTGTGGAGTACCAAGAAAATGGACTGCACAAATGTGAGCTCACCAACAGTGATTCGTAAGCGAATAACTGCGCCAAACACTGAGTACCGAAGGTCCAGTACCCATGAGCATGCTACTACATCAAGAGATGTAGTTTCCTGCACTAGTGGTGATGGTGAATTGCAAAGCGGTTGCCACTCTACCCTTCAACCCAGAGCCCTGGACTTCGGCACTCCTGAATCTACAAAGAAGAGGGCCTTCACATTGTTCCAGGAGGAGGCCCTTGATGCAAGGAAGAGCCCGGAAGCTCAGACGAACAGTCCCTCTTCTGTTCTGAGCCCGCCGCCGTCATTGAAACGGAGAACGATTCGGGACTACTTTGCCAGTGCTGCATCTTGAATCCTGACAAATAGCTGGTCTCTAGAATTCTTAGTGGCCCTGACCCATGAGGACTAGGGTTCATTTTAACTAGTGTTGAAATAACTGCAATTTTTGGGAAATTCTTCTGTAGGACTAGTTGTGGTCAAGCTCATTATTGATCATTTGGTAATGTGGTTGTACATAATTTAGTATTACAGAACCACCCTCCTTTTGACTTGTAATATTGTTTTTTCAATTGAGCTCGGTCTGGCAGAATTGAAGAAATATTTCAATCAATCTCTGTAAATTCAATAGGCGTCTTCAGTTAAAGTGCAGTATCTTCGAGACTTAGAGCACAGAGCACTGTACTTTCAACGCTCGATCTGCATGAGGGCATATGCCAAAATGCATACAACCTGTTTGTTGTCAGTCAATGTGAAGCAGAGAAGGCCGAAACTGATGAAGATTGAGCAGCTTAAATCTACGTTCAACCATTCATAAACATAGTAGTTCTTGCATTTTCATTCTTGCAATAGTTATTGCAAAAGTGTCCATTGGGAATTTATTCATTCAATATAGTCATTGGAAATATTGTCATTGCAAAACTAGCTGTCGAATTATATTTCTACAAATTATGTCCGTTCAAATGGACGCCATTTAAAAATTAGCCGTTGAGTGAAAATACTAAGCTAAATAAAGAAGTTACCGGAGTGTGTTAAAACTCTATACATGTAGTATTGCTATTCAGTAAGTCTGAAATAGCAAAATTATTGTCGTTGCTTTATGGCGTATACTCCCTCCGTCCCAAAATAAATGACGTTTTTTCTTCCCGAGAAACATATGCAATTATATATTAAAATAGGATTAATATTTATATTACATAATTAGTATCATTGGAAAGATCTTTTGATCTAGTTTTTAACAAATTTATTTTGGAGATTTAAATCTTCTACGTATTTTCTATAAATCGAGTTAAACTTATAGACTAAAACCCAAAACGTCATTTATTTTTGGGGGACGGAGGGAGTAGATACTTGCAGGCTCGAGAGAAGGATCCTGATGGTAATATATGTATCTGTTTATGTACTCTAAATTCAGAACTGTTTGGTAGAGCTCTAGCTTCACATAGAACAACTTTAATTGCAGTTTATCAAGTGAAACAACTTCTTTTGATTTCAGCATCACTGGTTAGAGCAATATTTTGATAAAATATTTTCCCATGGTTAATGAAAAGGAAGCAAATCCTCAGCTTCATCCCGCACGGTCGCACCCCACGATTGTTAGGTGGATTTCCGGGGCTTCACCGGTGAAATTCTTTCAAAAGTACCAGTTTGAGAGGACAAACTAGAAAAAACAGTTCTATAGAACTGTTCTGAGTTTAAATCCAGTCAATATATGAATCTGGCTCGTACTATGAATGGATTTTTTTTCCCCATACGAATTCTCTAACATAAATAACAGCTACTGGACCAAGTACCAAGCACGCTAGCCGACTCGGGCACAGTCTGCCGTCTGGCGCTGTCCACGGTCCATGCACATGATCATGAGCACACATGTACACCCCTTGGCGCTGGCACGCACTGACGACACACTTGCCATGCACCTGACACTCTCGCCTCCGGCCGCGCGTGCCGTGTCAGCCTCCCTCGAGCGGTGTACTCCATGCAAGCCTCCACCCCTGCCACGTACCCCCTCCTCTCCCCTACGTGTCACCGCTCTCGCCACCTATATACGGCGGCCTCGCCATGCCTCTCCACTTCACTACTCTTCTCTTTGCCCCGATCCCTCCAGCACCACCGGCCGCAGCTAGCAGCAGCAATGGCGGATCGCGACCGCAGCGGCATCTACGGGGGCACCCACACCAACTACGGGCAGCATCAGGGGGCGGCGGGCGGCCGATGGGTGAGCAGGTGAAGGGCATGATCCACGACAAGGGGCCGACGGCGTCGCAGGCGCTGACGGTGGCGACGCTGTTCCCGCTGGGCGGCCTGCTGCTGGTGCTGTCGGGGCTGGCGCTGGCGGCCTCCGTGGTGGGGCTGGCGCTGGCCACGCCCGTGTTCCTGCTCTTCAGCCCCGTGCTCGTCCCGGCCGCGCTGCTCATCGGCACGGCCGTGACCGGGTTCCTCACGTCGGGCGCGCTGGGGCTCGGCGGCCTGTCCTCGCTCACGTGCCTCGCCAACACGGCGCGGCAGGCGTTCCAGCGCACCCCGGACTACGTGGAGGAGGCGCGCCGCAGGATGGCCGAGGCCGCGGCGCAGGCGGGGCAAAAGACCGCGCAGGCAGGGCACGCCATCCAGAGCAGGGCGCAGGAGGTCGCTTCGGGCGGCGGTGGCGGTGGCGCCGGGGAGGCACCGGTGCTGGCACTGGCGCCGGAGGCAGGGCTTCCTCGTAAGCTTTATTTGAGTCATCCATGGATCCGTGCGTGCGTGTCGGTCGTCGTCGTGGAATGCTGTTTTCTGTACGTGGGTGACCGTGTTTTGGTCATCATCTTTTCTCCCCGAGTGCGTGTTACATGTCCTGGTGTTCGTCGTAGTACGTTTGTGTGCCGCCCTAGCTAGGGGTCGGCTGTCTACCGGTGTCTGTCCGTCCATCGCCGCTCCAGTTCGGAGATGTGAATAAGTAGCTAGGGGAATAAGTGATGTCTGCCTGGAAGAGCGAGTTTGAGCATCAGCGCGGTATGTGTTGTGCATCAGCGCGGTATGCACGTCGTCTGTTGTGGAAAGCATTGGTGAATGTATTGTCTCTTTGCTGAATAATTTTGTCACATCTATTTGTAAATACAGATATGCACTGGAAAATAACACAAAACATTAAACTATGATCATCAATAACACAATCCACTTTTTAATGTCCATCTATCATCGATTCCTAAACTTGCCATCGTGTCATTCCGGTTCCTATCATCTTGGCCCATAAACTATGTTTAACTATGTCATTCCGGCCCACAAACTTTATTTAACTATGTCATTCCAATCCCTGAACTTAGAAATCATTCCAATCCCCAAACATGGAAATCACAACTTGTTTGACTCTCATTCCAATCCCTTGAAAATGACACTTTTTAGATTTTTTTTTAATTACACAGTACAACGCAGACGCTCAACACACACTCACCCTATAAACACATATAGGCAAACACTACCCCTATGAGCACCTTTGAAGGACTGAGCCGATAATTTTGAAGTTCACGAAGTCACCACAGGCGCCTCGCTGTCGAAGGGGACGTCGCCTACCACTTAATTCGCGTCGCTGAAAAATCCTGGAATAAATCCAGATAATGTATCGTACCTAGGATTGTCGGCAATCTTGAAGTTCACGAAGTCACCACAGCGCCTCATTTGTCGAAGGGGACGTCGCCGACAATCTTGAAGTTCACAAAGTCACCACATGTGTCTCGCTGTCGAAGGGGACGTCGCCTACCACTTAATTCGCATCGCTGAAAAATCCTGAAATAAATCCAGATAATGTATCGCACCCAGGATTTGAACCCTAGGTGGGAGCCCTCAACCAATGACCTTTGTTATTGCACTGTGAGCCCTTTGACTTTTAGATCTCAAATTTGTGTCAACTTGGTCCCTAAATTTGGTTTCTATGACAATAATCAAATCTCAAATTTGTTGAGTAGTGTCAACCTGGTCCCTAAATTTGGTTTTGAGTCCTGGTCCCTAAATTTGGTTTTGAGTCTTGGTCCCTAAATTTAGTTTTGAGTCTCATTGGAGCAATCAAAGTTGTAGTGCTTGCAATTTGCAACTTTGTAGTTGAAACATTTTCAATTAAAATTGTTTAGAGTCCTAAAATATTTTTGTAAGTTTATAATTCTCTTTTAGCTTAAAAACTTTTCAAGTACAAAGTACTTGAACATTTTTAATTAAAATTATTTAGGGTCGTTGTAAGTTTACAATTTAAAATTTTAATTTTAAAAATTAATTTTTGGGACTCAAAACCGATTTAGCTTAAAAACTTTCCAAGTACAAGTTGTAGATAGCGTCGAGAGGTTTGTCTTCATTCGAGATCGCATCAAAAAGCTATGAATTGACCTTTGATAAAGAGGTTTTGATTACCCTATTTGGACCTAGATGAGACTCCAAACTAAGTTTAGAGACTGGGATGATATAGTTGGACAAGTTTGATAGATCGCTCTGTTTCCAAACCAAGTTTAGACACTGAGATGACACAATTGGACAAGTTTGATAGATCGCTCTATTTGGACCTAGATGAGACTCCAAACCAAGTTTAGAGACTAGGATGACACAATTAGATAAGTTTGATGACCTAAACGGATGATTTACAAGTTTATTTAAGGACGGGAATGACGCAATCAAACAAGTTTGAGGACTTAATCGAATAATTTATGAGTTCAAAGACCGGAAAGACGTAGTCGAACAAATTTAAGGATCGTGATGCACTTTACTATTTACTAATTATACATTAATATTATTTGTTTATAAAATACTTTTCGATTGCATAAGTGTTTTTATGGTCAAACTATTTCTATTCATGTCCTCTCATGTTAAGTCTTCTTGCTCTTGCTTGGTAACGATGTTTATATTTTTGACTTTTTTGTGTACCTTTCGGTTGAAGTTTTTCTATGGACTTAAACGCCATTATGTGCCTCTATTATCATTGTTCCTTGCAAGTAATAAACACTCGCTTAGCCAGATTTGTTCAAGGGCGATAAAGTGTGACTATTCTAACACACAAAAGTATTTTACAACCTAATCTTTAACCCTATTACAACATAAAAATAACTAGTTTAGTGGTTAGCATGCCATGACTTTTTATCTCATAGATACACCTAAAAACAACCAAACGATGATATTTTTTTCATAATTTTTAAAAGAGAGTGCTAGGAAGACTCGATTTTCATGAAGTGTTAGTACTGTTGTTAGTTCTTGCGGAGTATGGTATGTTTATACCTTTTTTTTTTATGATAGCAACGTTTCTAGTTCATGGACACTACTGTTTCATGGTTGAAAAAGAAATATTTAACATTCACTTGGGAAATTGACACAAAGAGAAATTGTTTTTATTTTAGAAAAAAATATAGGTATAGCTTCTTGGCTTGTGAAATTGGTATATGTGCATGTGAAAATGGCTTCTAGCTTCAATAAGAAAATATTCATCACTAGTAAAATATAAAGAGTTTTTTTTACTTATTTATTTATAGTATACTATACTAGCCACTTACAACGTCCAACATAGAGAATAGATATGAAATTTCTGTTATTTAAAGCAAATGTTGTACTAGCCATTGAGTGTGTCCAATAAATAGAATAGATATAGAATTTATGTTATTTAAAACAAATGTTGTATTGGCCATTGATAGTGTCCAATGAAGGGAATAGATATGAAGGCAAAAGAGAGAGAGAGAGAGAGAGAGAGTATACTCCTCTTCCTTTAACTTTCACGACAGTCCCATTTTTCCTTCATGAACCGTAAAATCGCACAAATCACTCCCTTTATTTTTTAAACTGTGCATTTTATATTCCTATAAAGCGGTTTTAAAAGTGGTTTTATGTTTTCTTTTTTTAGTTCGGTTGTATATTTGAAAAATCGTAGTAAATTATAGAAAAATCATATAATGAAAATCCAATATTTTAGACTCCACCGAGTAGATCTACATAGTGAATATATAATATAGAATGATATAATACAAAGGTTTGTTATACATTTAGATATATACTTTTTTATAGTTAATTAAAATAATTCATAACTCCAATTTCTATTGTCCAATTGTGTTGTGAACTTTTTTCTAAAGAAAATGATAAATTTTCAAAAAAAACTAAAAATGTCCCACAAAAGGCCGTGCGTTTTTTCCACCGTCAATGCATCATTCACCCTGGGCACAAAATACCGTGAACCGAACCGAATTTACCGAACTTACCTGAAATGTGATAAATCTGAGTGTTGTTATATTAGTAATTGTACTATTATATTATGTATTTTTGGCACTCACACTTATAGTCATGTGGGCTTATATAAATCTTTGTATTTTGCACTATTATTATCTATGAAATCATGTCAATATTAGTTTTCTAACCTGCTGTTACATCTCCTCTATGATTAGTTCGGTACTGTTCGGTGAATACCCAAATCGAGCTGAATTTATTGATACCGAGTTTCCTCCGTAGAGATTTATTTTTTTAAAAAAATGGATCCGTACCCGTTTGTTTGCAACAGAATTTGCATAGGCAGGCAGTGCAGAACCGAGTATTTACCGAATGGCCAGGGTGGTGCGATAAAAATGCACATTACTGGATCCGCATCCGCCCCTGATTGGGATCGAAAGACCGGTACGGAGACTCTTCTCTTCGCCGGATCCCTTCCGTCCGGTGGATCCCTCTTCCCTCTGGCTGCTACCCAGACTACTGTTGGGCCGCCGCCGCCCGAGGCCAGGTGCTGAGGCTTTCGTTGGTCTCTTCTCTTCGCCGGCGACGAGCACCACCAGGTACTCCCGCCCCTTCCCTTCCCCTTATGCTGTGCGAAGCTGAGCACCGAAACCCTAACCCATGCTTTTACTGGATCCGCCCCTGATTGTGATCGAATGACCGGTACCTAGACTCTAGGGTTTGGGGATCCTCTAGGGCTTGGAGTTCTCATGTGATCTGTGCGACCTGGTGGACTCGATGTTAGAGTGTTGATGAAAATTGTTTCCTGGGTTTAGTTTGACACGAGATCGTTTTACACATGTCATAGTATTGATATAGGTCTGTCTCTGAGTTCAGTTTTAGACATGTCAAGTATTGAGTATTTTTGTATGTGTGATTGTGTAGCCCTTGCTAAGGAAATTGTTTAGGTCTTTTGGTGGTTCTATGATAATGTTTGACTTTGGACTGCCTGTTTTGAAGGGACATTTTCAGCGATTTTATTTAATATGGCGTGTTGCCAAAAGACCTGGAGTTGGATGGATGATTTGTCTTTCTATTTCTTTTATTATTACAAAGGCATAGGCAACTCTACTAACAGTATGGTGTATTACAACAATTAAACTGAAGTCTGACAAATTTGCATATCATCCTTACAGGTTATTTCTTTGGTGCACTCATGATTTAGCACCAGCCATATTGACCTCCGACTCTGGTGACATAAGCTGTTGCTAGGGTAGCAAATCAAGAGCTAAGGATGGCAGATTCAATGGTAGCGAGCTTCTGGGGGCCAGTTACATCAACGACTGAGTTGTGCGAGGAGAATTATGCACACTCATCGTATATCGCAGAATTCTACAATACCATCTCTAATGTCCCATGCGTTCTTTTTGGCGCTTATTGGATTAGTGAATGCTTTCCGCCAAGGTTTTGAGAAACGGTTCAGTGTCCTTCACATAAGCAATATGATACTTGCTATTGGGAGTGTGATTTTCCATGCCACCTTGCAACATGTGTAAGTTTTCTCTTAAATTAAATTGAAAGTTCTTTGTGTTTATGTGAAATGACTCTTTTAACTTGATTACTGGTACCTATTTGAGAAACTGTTATAACTAGTGCTTATTCTTTTCTCCAATGCACCTGATCGAGTTAAGCTCATTATGGAATGGCCTTGTGCATTTTTATCCTTGTGTTGTTTGTTTGCCATGATATACCTTATCTTGGTGTTACTTATTACCTATATGTTTTCCTCTACCCCCTCCAGTCACAAAAACATGTTGTTTAAGACATGATTTGCTCAAGCCTTGATAAAAAATATAAACATGAATACCTTTTGAATTATTGAGTCTGGAAATATGCAATACACATTAAAAACATACTTGCAAATTCTCGTAACTTAGAAGGATTTTAAGAATATACTCTAGAAGTCAAAGATATGCATCTACGACCATGTCAAATGTGACAGGTATTTTTGACCGGAGGGGGGGATTATGTATTAAAGTTGGAACTGTTGATGCCATTTTGGGAAAGGGTCATTTGCGTAAGACTGGAAATTATTTCTCCATCTAGCTGTTTTATGTATAAAACTGCACATAAGATGAGCTGTTCATCTGTTATAAAGTAAAAATGTGCTAGCCATCAACTCTTAGGGGAACTTGTAATTTGTTACTTCTAGATTTGATGCTTCATCCAGAACATCTGCACTATTACCTTCCTTCAATATTCATTTTTGGTCTTCTCTGTAAATTATAGATATTGAGCTCATCTAATGTTTCATGGTTCTTTTTCTATATATATAAAATCTGTTGCACAGTTGGCTTGCTCTTTTACCTTTTATTTTCTGTAATCTTTTGTAGTATTATATATATATTTTGATGGAAAATGATATGTATCCCTTTGATTATGTGGAGATTCAGTAGACCAACTTTCAGAATATTGAGCTACACATTAAGGGGCGAAGTCGGGAAAAACATTTTTGGGGGTGTGCGGGAATAGTAATATTTTCCATGTTCCGCTAGGGCGGCGCCTAGGCGTGCTTAAGTGCTGGGCGACGGCCCTCCACCTGGCCTTGGGGGTGGGGCGGGTACCTAGGGCAGCTGCCCAGCTGTTGCTGCTTAAAGGCGGCCAGATCCGCCATGGCAGGGACGTGTGGGGGGGCGTGTGGGGAGGCGGAGCTGGAGGTCGGGCAATGGTGCCAGGTCTCCATGCCTACAGGCATGCTAACCCACACACGGGAGGATGGTGCAGCGGCTAGTCGATGGGGAAGAGGCGGCGGATCCGTGGGGGAAGGAGGCGGCTGGCATGGGCAGGAGTCAGGGGAGCAAGCAGAGGAGGCGTGGGCAGGGCGTGAGCAGAGAGAAAACAGAGGAGAAGGGAGGTTGGGAGGGGGATAAGTGGAGGTTGGGGGGGTAAGGTGTCGGGTGGGGGTTACTTGGGCTGTTAAATGGGCCTTCTTTTCCTCTTTCTCCCCAACATTGAGCACTTATCTCTTTTTTTTCTTTTATTAAGTATAAAAATCATATATTAGCTCTTTTGTTAAGTATAAAAGCATGTATTAGCCACCGCCTAGAAAAAACGTCTAGGAACGCCTAGGCTCGCTTAATCCCGACTAGGCTCTAGGCTGCGGGTCACCGCCTAGCGGAACATGGAATATTTTAGGGGGCTAACCTTCAATTTTGAAGTGACTTGTATGGTGTTAAATTTTCAAGTGACTTATATGGTGAATACATGAGTGCATATGGTGGGTTAATTCTGTGTGCATTCTGCCAAAACCATCAAGACTACATACTTCAGCACAATTTTTTGCGTGCAAAGTCTTCACGTGCATTTGGCTCTGCACAATGGGCTCAAGATGTAATGTTTTCATTGATCTTTTATTTTTGTGCAGAGCTTACAATAATTCTGTTACTGCACAGGCTTTTTCAGGGGTGTTTTTGTCATAATTTCTTGATTGACATCAGCCCATGTGCTAGATTTAGTGTGTCAACTGCTGGCACAGGTTTTTCAGCATTAGCATGCACAAGAGTATATTCCATTATCCAAACCCTGAAAGCATAGCTCTGCTGTACAAAAAGTCTAGCTCGCAAACAAAGATGGTTGAAATTGTCTGTAAAACATTGGTAGCATTGCTTAGATGTTCAGTGTTCTGTCTTGTGTTATGGTTACCTTTTCCGTTTAAGATTCTTGGGTTCATTTTGTGCAAATGGTTCCTGATCTACCTCGTAAGTTAACGGCTCCCTGCACATGCCTGCAGAAACTACCTGAAATGTATAGTTTTTGTGTCCATTTTGGCACATATGGTTCCACTTTTGGCAATATATTGATGCACTTGCTGACAAACACACCCATTGGCACATGTAGTGATTGTGATGCCCAAAATTCTATGCCTGATGTCCATTGATAAATCTCAGCATTTGCCTAGTGCATTTGTTGAACATTTGCTTTTGTTCTATTTTGTTGTATCTGCTTTTACTCAATCTTCATCACCAGTTGCATGGAAAAAAACTAAGTTAATCTAGTTATCTCTTATGATGGATCAACTGGCAGTTTCAGCTTGACCAATCATTGAGTGTATCAAATGACAACAAATAATAATGGTTAATTGACCTTTGCCATACACAACTCAGCATAGAGAACTTATTTGAAATTGGGACTGATCTGTGTAACTTTAGATTTTCCTGCCTGAAACGAGGACTAGAAACTGAAGGCTTACTCTGCCTTTTAGGAGTGTGAAGGATTGTAATTTGCTGGATCATCACTTTTTTGGGGGTACACTGTACTTTTGGCATATTGTTTACTGCTGGATATTTTCATAACTTCCTACCTCTGTGACTTGTTTAGTCATCTTGTCATTAACTTGCATAATGTTTACTCTATTTTGTGCAACATATTCTTTTTTGGTAACATGCTGCTTTGTCGACGTTCTGTTTTCCAGTTTACAACAGAGTGATGAGACCCCGATGGTTTGGGAGATCCTTCTTTATATGTATGTCCTTTATTCACCGGACTGGCATTACAGGAGCACAATGCCAACTTTCCTTTTCCTATATGGTGCTGCCTTTGCTGTAGTTCATTTCTTTGCCCGGTTCCAAGTTGTATTCAAGTTGCATTACATTGGCCTCTGCATCCTCTGCATCCCCCGGATGTACAAGTACTACATACAGACGAAAGATGTGGCTGCGAAGCGGCTTGCAAAGCTGTGGGTTCTTACATTAACCCTTGGGACTCTCTGCTGGCTAGTTGATCGCATCTTCTGTAAGAAGCTTTCACATTGGTATGTCAACCCGCAGGGGCATGCATGGTGGCATGTGCTTATGGGCCTCAACTCATACTATGCAAACACATTCCTAATGTTCTGTCGGGCTCAGCAACGTGGGTGGGAGCCGCGGATCACTCACCTTCTTGGATTTTTGCCTTATGTCAAGGTCCAGAAGCCAGAAAAGAGGGAATGATTTGTCTCTGAACACTGATGCTATTCAGTCCGCCACAAGTAAGCTAATGCCCCCAATGTGCGCAGACAAGTTGTGGCATTTTTTGTATATGGGCATCCAAATGATTACGGACTATAAATGTTCTGATGTCACAATAGATTTTTTTGGTAACGTTTGACTGACACCTGTTTTGTACCATACTTAATCATGGAACAGAGATTAGTTGGCGTGTTGGTGTCCTAGTTTTGGCCATCTTTTGGTTTCTTTGCATTTGCCTTTTGGTGCTAATAGGACTGAGTTATTTATTTATTCGTTTGTCGTTGAACGGAGTCCAGTTGTACTAGTTACCACTCCGCATGGAGATACATCCATCCATATGATGAACCTTGATTCATTGACTTGTGTTGCTGCCCACAGACAGCTCTCCTGAGTTGAGCTTTTATTGCTCCGATGGTTATTTTTGTATGCACTGCGTCGGAGGAAGCCTGTCTGCGGGTGCCCTAGTCTTTTTATCTGGTTATTAGAAATTAGTAAAATATATGCAATTAGTAAAAGTGTGTTAGCGAGTGACGTATGCTGTTTATCTGGATAGTAAAAGCGTGTCTGGTTGGCGTAGGCTGTTTATCTGGAAATAGTAAGGTGTTGGCAGTTGCTCCCGTTATTTGCATGGTATGCTACTGGTGGAAACATCTGCGCTCTTTGTAGGGTTCATACCATTTTGCATGTTTGGACTACTACAAAAACTGTCCTGTCTGAAACTTCTGAAAGACGAAAGCTTACCATCATTATTAGCATGTGCACTACTTCTATAAACATCATTAAGAACTTTGATTGGCGAGCGCACTGTATCTGTCTAGCAGTATCTTTTGCCGCTAAGTGATAATTAGCCAGAAAACCTGAATATTGGGGTGAGCAAGTTTCCACAAGGAAACCCATCGGTTGGTTCGCAGCCAGTGACTTTTAGCCGTGGCTTCTCATTCCTGATGAACGAATTGGTACGGAGGGAAGGTGCGAGCATGTGCTCAGCAGGTGGTCCTAGATGATTGCGGATGGCCTCGTATCGGCATTCCCAGCGGGCTGTCTGGTAGACGGGGTCGTGCCGGCAGCTGGGATTCACTACCGCTAGTTAGGCAGCAGATCTCGTCATCTCCTGCTTTGTCCTTAACGCTTCCCGTCGAGCAACTAACTGTAGGGCATGTCCCAGAAAAGGAAATGCCGGTAGCAACCCATGCTTCCTGCACGTTGGCAAGGCATGGGGCCGCCCTTGCGTCGTCCTGGACTCCTGGTTGCTGCTGCATTACTCCGGACGGTGATCCAAAGTGGACCATGGCCGGGAAACTTGCAATTGCAAACAATGCCGACGTACCTGAATCTGAATCCCTGCGCTTTCCGGGCGGGGACCCTAGAAGCGGCGCAGTCGTTCAGTTGCTCGGCTCGGAGCACCGAACCTTCCGTGCTCAAACCAAACCTTGGTGCTGTTACTCTACTTGCTGCAACTACCAGCAGGCGTCTGTCAGTTAAAATTATGCAAAACTGAAGAGGCTGCGGCCGCAATTTTCAAGCAGATGCACGTCAGACTTCAGTGTAGGTTCCCGGATTAAAAATGAGAGAAAAAATGTAATAGCTGCTTTTGTTAAAAAAAAAAAAAGAATAGCGACATCAGCATGTTTGTGTGTCGAAGTGCTTCTTTAGTGCCCCTGGCGGACTTGAAACTGGGACATCAGCATGTTTCTGGTTCTAGTAGTAGAACAAAAGAATCGTGGAAACACTCACTGCTTTTCTAGAAGATTAACCATGTGTTCCTGCCTTTCTGTTATGCACGCACGCATTAAGAAACACATAAGAATCCTACCACTGGTACGTGTCCACAAAACACCGGTAGGAATTCGAATCACGATCTGAGTGGGGATAGACGAGGATAAGATTCCAATCTCGCAGCAGCGGCAGATTAATATTCTACGCACGACCTCGGTCGCCCACATTCGGCAAATCGAAATGCGCCTCATAAAATACACACGCAAGAACACTGAGCACACCCAACGCCCACTAACCAAGACATCTACTAGTCAGACGCATGCCCAGCTGAAAAAGGTGATCTATTGAGCTCAGCATCCACCAAACTCCAACCATTTGTGCAAACTGCAAACACCTCAGAATTTCACCAGATACAGGTGGGTAATAATATATAGTCCAGATGAATAAACAATAGCAATAAGTTCAAAAATAATATTACATTATTGCAAATATCATCCATGAGGATTATGCAGGCCTCAAGGTCTAACCAAAACAAGGCCACAAGATAATCCATGACAAATGGTAACAGGTGAAAAAAATACCTTTCAACTTGACAGAGCTACTATAGGATCCCAAGTAACCACTTACACCATCAGTACATCAAGTATCGATATCATAATAATGAACAAAATAAACACCACTAGGGAAAAGGAAAGAATTCCAACACGGCGAACAGGCCTTCTTTTTTCTTAACAGGGTTAATTAACAAAATAGAGAACTTCAATCGATGAACTGATGCTGCCGGGTGCGATTCTACCTGGGTTGGCCTTGGAACAACCCCAACTGAGTAACTTCACGCTTTAACCTACTTGAACCTCAATAATGTATATGATTTACCTCCAAAATTAAAGAAAACCAATCTCTGAATCACCACCTTCAGCAATCCATCTTTGTTGAATACCTCAATTGACAGGGAAAAAGAACTTGGAATTCATTAGATAAGAATATAGTATCCTCACACCTTCCAGGCTCATTGTGCACCTATGTTGCTAGACTACCAATCTGCTGATCAAGCTGCATCTGTTCAAGCAATGCTCCTATAACTGCGGCTTGGTCGTGTGTGCATCCAGCTCGGTGTTCAGACCAGAACCTTCGCTGTTGTTCATGCCAGGAGGCATTAGTGGTGAGGGTCCAACAGAATTAATTGATTCGGCTGTAGTAACTTGCTTCTCTGGTGGAGATTCCTTAACCAATGTATGCACCCAAGAGAGATCAGGGTCATCACCACCAGACCTCAGCTCAAAAGGGCGATGAGCGGCGGAGCTTACCCAATTCTTCACCATTTACGCCCCAATCTGGTGTCCCTGATGGAGATCCCCACTTAGACCATGATGAGCTTAGGGGGGAGCCAAGAGCTGAAGCTCGTGCTGCACTAGGCCCAAGGTCACGAGAACTGAGACTTCTCATTGTCTGCTGTTGCTTCTCCCGCTGGACAAGAGCAGCAGCTAGGTGGGAGTTCATTGGGGAGCCTGATTCGACACATCGTGGTGACATCCGGCCAGGGGAGGACATTCCAAGTGATGCTTGCAGCAGAGATGAGTGTGAAGGTAACTGCTGGTTGTCCACAGCCTTTGGTGAGTAAACTCCTGTGTTGATTGGAGAAAGCAGTGCTTGCTGCTGCTGCTGGAACTGATTCAGGATAGCAGCCTTGTGAGAAGGTGAAAACATAGCACCCTGATCAGCATTACTATACCTCGGGGATGACACCATTTCAGCAGAGAAGAGATCATCCAGGTTTGATGGATTCAGGGACTTGGTCCGAGCAGAGTGGTTCCCTGTGGATGAACTGAGACGGGAATAGCATAGATCATTCATAAGTTGTGAATCAAGATCCGGCATCAGGGAGTAGTCATCAGCAGGCATATCTCTTGCACTAAGTGATGTTCTGAGCCTGCTTGACTGAAGGCTGCTGCCTGGAAGGTGTAATGTTGGAACATTTGGCTGCTGCCAACCCAAAGAAGGGGGCATCCCATTGCCCGAAGGCGACATTGGTGGGGTAAATGGGGACATTACCGCTGAAACCGATGACGGGGAACCGGGCATTAAGCCCATTGCTGCAGCCATCTCCATAGCTGCTGTTGCTGAAGCCCTTGGGGATGGCACCGCTGATCCAGTGGAGACATACAATGGGCGGAGTTCATCAGTTGTGTGGGCAAAGAAACAGACACGGCGGTTACAGCTTGTGCCATCCTTGCATAGGCGGCGTCGGTACTGTGCTGGATGGAGCCAGCACTCAAACACACCATGAGCATACTCACACATGTCTCCGCGCCGGCACACGCCCTTCCTGAAATCTGGACATGGCACACAACTGTAGTGATACTTGCGGGGGTCTCGGCGCCGAGCATTCTCTCCTGGGTGGACAAAGGGGCACTCAGTCCAGTCATGGGAGTATGCCCGTGAGCAAGGGCGGATCTTGAACGAGTACATGCGGAACTCATCGGAAGCATATATGCTGTTCTTGATGTCTGGAAGGGATGGATCCACTGGATATTCCTTCTTCTCCGATGTCGCGACCCTAGGCAAGTCAGCAAACTTTGTCATCATCATCACAGAAGCGGACGGTGAGCGTGCATCCTCTGCAGTGGGGGGATGAAACGGGCGATGAGATGGAGTTGGTGGACCTTGTCACCACCCGGAGCATGCCATGCTCAGACTTGGGGAATCCAAGAAGATCTTGAAGGGCGAACTTGGCATCAAACATCTTGGGTGGCACAGAGATCACATCAGCCGGACGGCGCCCCGCGTCATCCGTGGTGTCAGCATCTGCCCCGGCTCCCAGCAGCAGCTTGACAGCCTCAACCGCCGTTCGTGAGCCACCGGAGGCGGCACAGTGAAGGGCAGTGGTGCCGTCCGTGCCTGAACGGCGGTTGACGTCAACAGACGGGAGGGACACCAGCAGTCGGAGCGCAGCAAGGCTCCCATAGGTGGCGGCGACCATCAGCGGGGTGCGGTGCTCCAGGACCTTCCGGCGGCCGTACCAGAGGCCGGCCTCATCCGCGGCGGCAGGCGGCGCGCGCTCCAGCGCGCGGCGCAGCCCTCCACGTCGTCGTCAGCGGCGAGCTCCAGCAGGCCCGCGAAGGCGTCTTCCGTGTCGACGGTGAGGTGCCTGGCCATCTCGGCGACAGCGGCCGCCGCCGTCGCATTCTTCATGGGCGTGCCGGCCGCCACGGCACCGCCGTCGACGCCTGCCGCAGAGGACGCAGAGATCGGCATGCCGTTCATCACCGGGGCTCCTCGGATCGGAAGAACTGAAGCAACGATTGAGAAACATAACAACAGGAAACCAGTCAAGAAACTAGTCAAGCAAGTCATCAGTAGTGCGAGATATGTACGGACTAGAAATCCCACGAAATCGGAAGCAACAGAAATGGAAGGAAGAAAGCCCACACCACCAAATCGCGCAACAACAACAACAAAACACCTCAAATCAACCCCACAAAAACCAATCTTCGGCTAGATCAGGACTGCTTCACCGAGCTCACGCGCTCAAACGGCCAGAGAAGGCAAGTGAACAGTACCCCCCGCCTGCTCCGTGCAGCAGATCGGAGTAAGAAAGAGGAAAGTCAAGGGAAGCCCACCTGTTGAGAGTCACAGCAGCGCGTGATGCGGCGAACCATCTCAGCAGCGAACCGCCCCGAAGATCTCCAGAATCCCCATGCGGAGCAAGCGTCAAAACGGGGAAGCGCGAAAGATCGAGAGAAAAGCTGCGACCTTGCGCCGAGTCGTCCGGGAGGAGGCAAAGATAGGGCCGATCTATCTATCCGGTTTCCGATTGTTGGGGAGGCGAGGGGAGGGGAGACGAAGCTGCTGGGGTGTGCGAGGAGTACGCCGAGGGGGGAGAGAGAGAAAGAGAGGTGTGCGGTAAAAATGGGGAAAGTGGGGAGAGAGAAACTGGAAAAGAAAATAGAGGACTTCGACTCTAGAAGCGGGGAAGGGAAGTGGGTCTGAGGGGGAGTTGTGGGTGTGGCTGGCTTTCGGGTTCTCTCGCAATGGAAGCAGAGCAGCCTCTTCACTTGTCTCTACAGTCGTCAGCAACTAAAGCCGAGGTAATTCAGCGGGACAGAAAATAGGTAAAGACTTTAGGAATTCAGATTCTACTGGTATAGATAACAAACAAAAATGTTTTTATCTATGAAGTTATATTAGGTGGTAGAATAAGGGCTTGTTTGGTCCCCGCCAACTCTCTCCAAGCTGCACACACGGCCGCGCCGCAAGCAAGCGGACAACTCTTCCGTCACAAAGTTAGTGTCACATGTGCGAGGGTTGGCGGCGCCAAATCTTCGGCTACGAACCAAACTCGTGACCCAAATGTGATACGGTGGGCAATCGACCACAACCAACCAAACACGCCCTAATATTGTATTTGGTTTAGTTTTTTTAAAAGTACTTATACAATGGGAAAAACAAAAAGCCAACCAAACAGGTAGAATTTGTTCCTTTCACACAATGAAGCCTATGTTTGGCTTTCAGCTTTTCCTACGAGTTTGTTTCATAGATGCCTCAAGGGAGATAGAGTGAGGGAGTAGGTTTAATATTTGTTCCAATTAAATAGCTTACCATTATTCCAAAACATATAGCTTACAATAACTTTTCATAGCTCATAGCTAAAAAACTTAAATATGTTGTCTTAATCTTCTATCCAAGAAGACAAGGAGTGATACATATTATTATGGACACATTTGGTTCTCCTATGGAAAGAGCTAAACTCTTCAATCGCTCACTTGCACCATGTGAGCCAGGCTCGCTACAAACAACCCATCGTCACATTCCCCTGGAGGTGGGGTGGGGTGGGGGATCATTTTACATAGTAACAGTCTGGTTGTTTGGATGAATGAGGCAACAAAACTAGTGTTGTTTGCATCCGGCGAGCCCAGATTTGGTCAGGGAACTGAACACACTCTATATGTGTCTAATTTTAAAATAAATACGAAAACTAGAGCATAAAAAGGTCTGGATTAACACGCAAAATTGATACATTTCCTTTCATATCTCTCCATTGTCTTGCTTAGAGTTTCCTCTAATCTCTTATTGCTTTTCCCTTATCTATCTTTTGCTCCCTCCTGACTGAGTTGTTGTAAACATAGACAAATCGGGGAGTAGACTTGTGGGCGCGACAACAGTGGCGGTGACAATGGAAGGTGGAAGAGTGGTGTCATTTGTGATTTGCCTACCCATCAGATTCATTCTAGTCAACAGTTTTTTAAAATATCGACAATTATATATTAAAATATATCAATATTTATGTTAAGTAATTAGTATAACCAGTAAAGATCTCTAAGTCTAGTTTTTAACAAATTTATTTGAAGATTTAAATGTTGCACGCATTTTGTACAAATTCAGTTAAAATTGAGAAAGTTTGGTGTCACGTTTTTCACGGTGATCTCTATTTTTAGGACGGAGGGAGTACATGTTTGGATGTGCTAAATTTTGTATATATCTAAATTCGTAACGTGAATTCAAAACAAACCGGCGAAATTGTAGTTAAATAAGCGATGGATTGTACGACCACGTCATGCGTATTTATGGAGGCAGGCGGCAGCCCCGGGCCAACGTCCCCGCCCTGCACATGCGACGATGGCCAAAACCATTCTGTGAGATCCTCCCCCGCCGTCCCGCGCCCAAAACCGACGGCTGCCGCGGGCAGGCGGCAGACGACGACGGCCCCGGTTTCCCAGCGCAGCGATGACGGCGGTATAAAAGATTTGAAATTCAAAATCAAAAAATTGAAAAAAATGGAAAAAATACCACCACGCCCACGCGCAAGCCCGCCAAATTTGAGGTGACCACCGCTTGTCGCTCGCCCGCAGCCCACCCGCTGGCTACCGAACCCGGCCGTCCCCCCCGCCACGCACGTCGAGCCTGGAAAATTTGAATTCAGCATAGGCACCGTAGCAGGAGTAATACGACAGGCAGTGCAGTGCGCGTCCCTTTTCGCCCGCAGCCCACCCGCTGGCTCCGAAATTTCCGACGCTCACGACCGCGGCCGCTTGTCCTTCCGACGTCACGACCGCGGCCTCGCCCTCGCCCTCGCCCCGCGGGTTTTCACCGATCCGTCCCTTTCTGCCGCCGGAACCCTGGTCGAATCGGTTCGGCTGGCGGGCCGGGGCCGGCACCGCGCCGCGCGCCACGGGCGGGGGCCAGCGAAGCCATCGGGCGTTCGTTTCTGCCCCGTGCGGGGCCGCGCGCGGTTTTCACCAACGGGGAGGTGTGCTGTGCGGATGGTGTGGTAGGTGGGTTCCGCGCCCGTGCGCCGCGGCCACGACCCAGACGTGGCATGGGAGGACGAAGGGAGGCCGCACGCCGCATGATGGATGGCACGGCGCGCCGCGGCGCGTGGTCCCATCCATCCCACCCCACGCCGGCACGCCCCGTGCGCGGACTGGGCTCCTGTGGGTAGACTAGACAGACAGGCGCCCCGCGCGCCCGGCACTAGCGCTCGCTGCCTGTGGTTCCGTGGTGATCTCGCTCGCGCCACGGAAGGAAACGATGGCTTTCCCGTGCCGGTAGAGCCATATGGAGGCAGTGTGGCCGTGCCGAGAAGCACGCAAGCGCGGCCAACGTCGCCGTCGGAGACGTCTGGCTGCATCAGGTTGCTACTCGACGAATTCAGGGCCTGCTAGTAGCTGCCTGTTTTTTTGCCGACTTGAGTGAGGACTTTACAGTGGAAGAACCAACAGCTGCCTGCCGTGTATGGCAGGATCGATCCGGCATTCCGGCTAGTGCGCTGCGTAAAGTCATCAAGTTCCCGAGCATGTTTTAGAATACACTAGAATGCTTCGTGGTGGTGCTCAGTCCGTTCCGATTCAACTATGCGATGTGCCAAACTGCCGAGCCAACAGGCAGCCTCGTCGGTGTTAACAAAAGAACGCTTCGTCGAATATGACAGCGACAAGGGCTCGAGACATTTGGGTGAGCAATACCGACAAACACACATGTAGCCCAAGTGAGTACAAACATCATTAAATGTAATTAAATAAAAAATATCGCTTGGATAAGATAATTTATCAAATCTGGCAAAATATTTCACCAACCAAACACACAAGCCGCCTTTTTGAACAGGCGCCAAGAATTACTGCGTGTCAGATATGAGTAGTAGCACTGACACAGCAACAAGGCCGGGGCCGGCCGGGCCACCATGTTTGGTGCACTAGCTGATCATATTTCCTCCCCAGTACTGCAGAGCCCGGAATTTTATCTAAAAAAATATTTCCTCCCCAGTTGCTGTATTCATGACCGCTATAGAGGTAGAGCCCAGCCCTGCAAAGTCCTTGCCAATCGGGGCAAGAGGACTGAAGACCGACTGTACAGAATTCCATGTGGTTAGTTGTAGTACAGGTACAGCTACAGCCTCGCCTAGACGTAGACGGTGTCGACATGCCCGGTGAGTTCGGCAAGGACGTGGACGTGATGGCGCCCTCTGATGGCGATCTCACTGAAAGGCATGTGTCTGATGTTCCTAGTCCGAGTCCCGACTCCTGACCCGGCGCATTGGGCTGGGCCGCTTTGGCAATGGAACCAAATTCCAGGCTTGCCCACTTCTTCTTTACCGATGAATTCATTTCACAAACACATCGTTTGGTTGTGTTTTTTGGGACAACACATTGGTGGAGATAATTCCTATGCGAGAGCCTACCTTTAAAACATTGCGTCATAGTACTTGAGACAATATGTATTACTCTCCTCCGGTCCAATTGGCATTTCTAGATACATAACTCTACATATATTTAGATGCATAATAAAAGTTATAGTATATACATAGAAAATCCAAAACGACATATAATTTAGGATGGAAGATGCGGCAAAACAAGGTATACACTTATAAACAACACCACTATAGAACGTGACACAACTACACATACATATAGTCTATATATAGTATATGTGTGTATATGAAGTCGCAGCACGCCCTCAAGAACAACATAGCAGGGATCGGTTATTACAGGGTCCACAAACAAGTTTGAGCTTCCAGAACCGTATTGATATATATATGCACACTATAAGAAAATAAATTATGCACAACATGTATCACCAGTGTGCCACCTGGTCATGTCTTCATTCAGGTCCCAACAACTGATACCTGCTTAAGATTGGAAATTTTAATTGCAAATAAAGTGAAATCTATGCTAAAAAATTGTAGAAGCAAGGGTCTTTCACCTTTTTTTATACTCACAATAAGTTAGCCATCTATTAAGTTGATTCAATCTCCTAACAACTTTTCAAAAAAGGATTAATCATGTACTCCGTATTGCACTAGCATTTATTATGGATCAATTTATTTAATTTAAGGATAGACTAAAGTCAATATTAAATCCAACAAAAGATAGAGCTAGCTCATTGCTCATTATTATTATTGACACGACCAATGTACAACAAATAATACGTCACGTTGCTATGCTTAGGCATGTTAATTAATTCTCTATAAACAGAGGTTAGTAGAAATAAATGGAAATTAATGTATACCGAAGGCATATATATATATACTATAAACCATGAAACACGGGATATCATATATGATCACCTGTCCAGAATAAATTTTCCTTCCTTGTATTTCTGACTCGTGACATATGCAGCCTCCTGATGAGCAGAGAGGCATCATAGAACTAAATGTCAGGCTATACACAAAGGATATATTATATTAAACAAAATCATTAATTCGAATTTCGAATCTTACATATTTCCATCCAATAATCTCTCCGCATCCAACACAAAAAATATCAGAAATGGAATGCATCCCTGTGATCATCATACGGTCTTCTTTTTCTCCAACGGTCACATTGATACTGAGCATATAACATGTAAGCAAGTTCAGGCACATCTGATGGGGTTTATGGATTATGGGGATGACACCTTACTACGAGCATTATAACTTGCCTAGAGAAAACTTAGAATCTACATAGTTTCAAGTATATAAGTTAATTAAAAAATTTGGTGACACAAACAAAGAATTATTTAATATCATTCAAAACAGATGAGATGGATAATTAGATGTGAATCTATGGTGCCATTTTTTTTTTGTGATAGTGGCTAGTTTATAAAAATTAAGTAGATCCTATGGCTACTAGCTAGAGTATATCAAATTAATGTCGTGTTTGTAGGGCTTTTCGCGGCTCTGGCTCCTCAGTAAACCTTTTAGTGTAGAAGCCCTATTTAAAGGAGCCATTTTCTCTCTCCTGCAAAAATTGCATCGAGAGCCAGGAGAAGCCATGATTTGTGGCTCCTCCGGTACCATACGAAAGAGTCAGAGTATGAAGGAACTCTGCCAAACACGTCCTAAAAATATAATGCATTTCTGTAATATGAAAATTTGTAGATTTTTTCTAGTGCATATCATGTATAATTAGTAATATTAAAACTAAGATAAGGTGAATATGGACAGAGATGTCGAGAAGTTACTTACACCTTATCGAAGAGGTAAGCCTTCCCGTTCTTGCAAAAGAAACCCTGAAAATCAAGAGATCTCATCTATTATCATATATATTTGCCGCGACACAAGCTGGGATGATTTCTACTTGATAATATCAAATAGTAGTATATTGCCCTATTGGGATATTGTTGGATTTTATTTATAAACTGTGTATGTTCTGTAAGATTAGCAAATATGTAAGTGTATTGTAAGTGTAAGGTAATTCTTGGCATTCAAGTTCATATGAAAAAGTGTATTTATAAACTGTGTATTGTAAGATTATTTACTTTATTTTATATGTAAGTGTAATTCTTGGCATTCAAGTTCATATGAAAAAGTTATGAATTAGTTTTTGATATAAGGTTTTTAGATTGCCTTATTTTGACTCAGACGGGACTCAAAAACAAGTTTAGGGATCGGGATGATACAGCTAAACAAGTTTGAGGACCCAAACGAGTGATTTGTGTGTTTAGGGACCGCAATGAGACAGCCAAACAAGTTTATGGACCGATATGGCACAAGCGAACAAGTTTAAGAACCTGAATGGTCGATTTGCAAGTTTAGGGGACCAGGGGATGACACAAACACTACAAGTTTAGGGATTGACGATGAACTTTATTCTTATTTTTAAGTTTTAACACCCTTATAAATTATTTATCACTATTGAATTATACAATACCTCACGAACATAGTATTAGGGTTAGGATATTATAACTTTTATAATTGTATGAGTCCTTTTTTTTAGAAATAATTGTATGAGCCTTAATTTGGCCCTTTGTGTATAATGGGAATACTACCAAAAGAAAAACTAAGATACACACGGTAGGATCATAGTAACCAAAGAGTTACCGCGAAGCCGAAATTTTAGCTAGGAATTTCGCGTGCGCTCGCGCAGAGTCGTCGCGGCCAAAGCAAGCGAGAAGCATGACGGACCTTGGAGAGGATGTCGTCGGCGACGGCAAGGTGCGTGCGGCAGTGCTTGCAGCTGTAGACGTTGCCGTCCACGTCGTCGGCGTCGTCCGTGTTGATGGCGCTGAGGCGGTTGGTCATCTGGGTGACGTCGTCCACGACCACGGCAGCCGCGGCCGCGATCTCCTCGGGTGATTCCATCCCTTCCTCGTCGCTAACCACCTCCGGTGGCGTTGGGATCGGTGTGTGCCCTTGCGCAGCGGCAGCGATCGGCCGGAAGAGGAGGACGGAGTGCTTGGCACCACCCAAACCCAAGCGAAGAAGCGAAGACTTGCTTAAGCTTGTGTCCAACGACAAGTCGACGATGACGTCGAATTGTGTGGGGCCGACAGTTCAGACTTCAGAGGCAAAGGCAACGGTGGATGGATCATCACAATGGAATTCCGAATGTACCCCCACACTCACTGTCCCAAACTGTTGACTTGAACTTGAAGCGTAGCTTCGGCCTTACCGAGATGGTGTCGCCATGCCATGGCCGGTGAGGCGGTGGCGGTGAGCTCGGCAAGGATAGAATGGTCCTCTCTCCGCTGATGATGATCAACTACATGTCGTATGAGCGTATCGTACTTGGCCAATGCAGTGAACTGGAGACCAATCGATTGGTCACAAATTGCTGACCAACGGATACATCATGCCACACTTCATTCTCACGACTATTTGCCCCCTTTTCTTTGATGATGAAGTTATTCTTAAAATGAGTATAGGCCTATATCATGCTCGAACTTCATTTTCTATAAATGGGGTCGTTTGGCAGGTCTTGTTACAGCGGTCCTCCATGGGAAATCAGGAGCACTCCTCACGTAAACAACGAACTCCATTTTAGAATTCCAGTGAAGAGCATTTACACTACAGTAGGGAGTTGAGAGCTAAAAAACCCGCTCACCACTGCTAAAAAATCACTCCAAAATCAATTCTCACTTGCTTCCCCACTAGAATCAAGTAGAATCACTCTAAAAACACGAAGGAGCTAAACCTAAAAATTTGAAAGCAGGGCTCTACCAAACAGGTCCACAGTAGACATGATAGTAGCACAATGCATCTTAGGATCAGGGAGTGCAATGATCTTGGCTATTATTCGGTTATTTAGAGTGACCTTGGAACGGAACACACAATATAATGCAGATCTGTAGATAGCTTCAGTCCTTGCATGACACCCAGGTGGATCAGAGAGACACTTGATATGAGAAGCTTACTTCAATTATTTAGTCATTAGAGCTTGGCATGCAGCTCGATAGGCTTATAAGCAACACAGGTTACAGGTTACACGCATATACAACAGAGACATCCAACGACTTACAGGGACAATGGGAGGGATATGATCATGTCACCTAGAACAACCAACAATTTACGCCGGGGATTATTTCAATGGGAGCAATCCCCGGCTGACTAAAGAGCAACAACACCCAGGTTATTTACAGGGGATGAAGAACAGGCTTGAGCTTGTTGATTTGCACTTCATACATCATCCGCGTCACTTCCGCCCAAGTTAACATCTGGTGCAATCCAGTATTGGCTTCCATCAGGGCCCGACACCTTGTACCTGCATAGAATAAAATTTGGTTCCAGTGAGTCTCCAGATTAACAATATAATAATCAATGTGGCATTTTGCAAACTGAGTCACAGATCTGTTTGAACAGAGGCCATTTTTTTTGAAAGGATATCTAAGGCAACAAAACCATGATACAATGTTGGGGCCATCACCTCTCCAGAATAAACTTTCCTTCCTTGTATCTCTGGCTCTTCTCATGTGCAGCCTCCTAGAGAAAGAGTATCATAAAAACTTAGATGCAAGGCAATATACAAAGGACACTATGAAATAACCTTTGCAAGTCTTACATATTTCCATCCAACGATGGATCCACAGCCAACACAGAAGATATCAGAAACAGTATGCATTCCTGTGATCATCATGCGATCTTCTTTTACTCCAGAAGTCACATTGACACTGGGCATAATAGACATGAGTTAATGATGCATCTGCTGGCTGACAGAATACTGTAAGAAATACAACTCATCTCCAGGAAAAGCTACACTGTAAATCCTACCAAACAATGAAATGCATAATATTGGAGCTAATGAACTGTTTTGATATTGAATCACCAACTACCAAAATTTAGACCTCTTGTTGGTAAGACGTCATCAAATTGTTCAAGCCACATTATTGAGCAGTTCTAGTACATTTGTTTTCTGCCGCACGGTCTGACAATAATTGGGTACTAGAGAATTTGGTAATCTGTGGAGAGTATTAGAGTATATTTGGTTGTACATATACGTATCATGGACTGCCATATGTATCTGGTGGGGTTGCCTTACCCCCAAGTCTTGTACTCTCATATACTAGTATAGTGCCCGTGCTAACGCAACGGTATGGTTTTAAAGATGTACACGAAAACAACAAAACGACGATATAACAATAAACACTGATTTGTGTTTTCACTTGGCTACAGTTTAGGGATCAAGAAAACAAACTTGGGAGACGTTTCATTTTAGAAGAGTCTATAAATACAATTATATTCTGCAGTTCCATTGCCGGCATACTGAGCTGCAATAATTAGACTGAAGCATGAGCAGCAGTCAGAACTTGCTTCTGCTCTTCGCCCAACAATTAGCATGGTAGGACAATCCATTCCAAGGAGTGATGGTTCAAAACCCCCCACACTGGAACACCAAGACATAAGAAACAATCTCAGAAAACTATCAAGATGGAAGTGGTCGTTAAAGATCACATCTTATGCAACCAGTTCCTAAATTTTGAAGGACATCAGGCAGCATGAAGCGTCCAAAGGTCGAATCAAGTAATCTGGTTTTAGTTTGTGTTGTGCAATGTCAGTTCCTTAGAGGAGCTGCAGGCAAATGGACATGGTTTAGAATATACATGAAGTATTACAGCTAAATATCTAAATGAAACAATTCACTGGCAAGCACTTCCTTTCTTTACTGAAATAGCAGAAGCAGATATCAACTCAGCTTCCGTCGATTTTTCCTTCTCTACTCTTTCTTCATGACCACAGTAAGCCAGCACAAAAAGTAATTTATTTATAAATTTGACAATTATATGAATGGACAGTAACTAAAAACGGGACGCCAGCGCACATGCAACGGAGCTCATGCAGCAATCACAAGACAATCCTGAGCGCTCCTGCGCACTGAAGGAAGAGGACCCAAACCCCAAGCCCAAACCAGAACCAAAAACCCATCGACCCAACGGGACGCAGCCAGCAGGCTATTCATCGAGCACCTCTCGCGCTTGAGCGTTGCCGCTGATACAACCTGAGAAAAAGAAGAAAAACATGTATTGGACTATCGTGGCTACCCACACACTGCAGAGGAAATCCAATCTATGACACTCCTCTGCGCTCTCCATGATGACCCGACATAGTTCGTATCCATCATCCAGAAAAGAGAGAGATGACGAGCGGAGGACTGACCTGCTATCTGAGACGTGGACCTCATCATCCCTGATGCTTCCGGTCGCTGGCTTGTTGGAGGCTGACCGCCATTGGGTCGCCGCCGCGCCAAAGACGCCGGTGCAAGGCGCCTGCCGGGATGGGCGTGACTGGTGCCTGCCCTAGCCGCGGGAGAGACCGAGATGACGTTGTGAAGGGCTGGCGCAGTGGCGGCAGACGCGGCAGCCCACGCGATCTCCCGAGCTCGACACCCGCGGCTTATCTGTCGCGCGCACGGCGATGCGTCGATCTGTGGCGGCACCGCGTGGATCCGGCGGACGGTGGCGGAGTGGATTTGGGTGGGGAAGATCCCGGAGTGCGGCAGCGCCAATCTTGGGGCGAGCGGGGAAGCAGCGCGGGGATGAGATGAAAGGCATCGGTGGAGCGTGCAGCGTGCTGCTGATGGCCAGGAGGCGACGGGGTCTCGCAGGGGCGATCGCCGGAGGGAGGGAAGTAGAGCGCTAGGCATCCGGGGCGAGCTATCTGTGCGAGGGCTTCATTCGTTTTTGGCGAGTGACTGCGTGTAAGAAGGAATGACCCGCTGATTTTGCGCGAATCCTTCTTTCCTTTTGGTGAGTCACACGGGAATTAGGAGGAGGCCCATACATTTAATCTTGACCGTCCAACGGAAAGAGTAAGGAGAGAGAGAAGGTTAACAAGCAATCTGAGACATTCATTTGAATAGATTTGAACGCAAAAAAGTTGGTGCATTAGTAGGGTAGATAGATACCGGCCGAGGCCTCAATGCAATACAATCCATCAGTTATACCAATTCTATTCATCATCCTTACTGCCTTTTATTTCATAAAAAATACATACCAATTATATTCATTCTACATGGTATCACGAGTTTAGGTTTAGAACCTAGGCGAGAAACCCTAATCTTCCGCTTTCGGGCGCCCGTGCCTCCAGCCCCACCCCCCGACGGACTCCTAGCGCCTGCCCAAGGAGGGCGCCCGTGTCTTCGGCAACCTCGACAACTTCGTCAACCATGGCTACCCGCTACCCTACGCACGGCACCCCTGACCACGGCTATTCACCCTCCTGCTCGGCTTCATTGACATCGGCACAAAGGGCTATTTCCTTTCGACTTCTTCTCAAGTCTCACCGTCTGCGGTGCTTCCGCTATGACTGCAGGGGGATATTAGAGTATATTTGGTAGTTGTAGATATACGTATAATGGACTGCCATATGTATCCGGTGGGGTTGCCTTACCCCCAAGTCTTGTACTCTCATATATACTGGCCGAGGCATGCAATACAATCCATCAGTTATACCAATTTTATTCATTCTACAAAGAGCTTTGCTGAGATCAGGCTTGCGTGCCTAGCTTAACTATCTCCTACCTTATAGTGGGCTTTGAGTTACAGAAACTCTCTAGGAAAAAGCTAAGTACATAACCGGTATGTGATGGAAGATAAAGATTAGTTACTTCCAAATGAAGCTTTGTATTAGAACAAGTGTGCTGCATCTAGTAACAGAAAAAAAAAACATTTTATGTGCACATCGACATTTCCTTTCTCAACAAAGAACGGTAAGTACTTATATGAAGCAACCAGGATAGAAGATTATACTTAACTTTTGGTTAGGAAAAGAAGTAGGATGAAAGCTCTAAAAGGTTCACTGACCACTTGAGTCTGGACAGTGTTATTATCTGGAAGTATTAAATTACCTGTCTAGAATTGGTACCCGACATGAACTGCAAGCATATGTATTGAGGTTCATTCAACAACACTTTAAATTAATTGTTGAGGAAAGACAGAACGATATGGACTAATGTTGTTAAACACTGAACTAGGGACCAGTTGTTAAGACATGCCAACTACTACCAGATCACTAGAAAGATTTTTCAGGAAAAAGGTAAGTCTGAAGATTGTGCCTCCAGCATATCCAGTGCACCCTAGAAAGAAGAGAATAATAGATGAAAGAAATCTGGGTGTGGGTGCTGAAACCACCGCACCTTGTCTCGTGGAACTTCTCCATTTATTCCATATAAAGGATTAAGACATTGATATTTATTTGTCTATTGGGTGGGTGCTGTAGCACATAGTTGAACACCCATGGAATGCAAACCATCTATTGATAATTTAGTAGAGTTAAGAATTTAAAATGAGGCCCTTCTGTAATCTTGCTTCACATATTTTTCTTATATCCAAAAATAGTGGCCTTGGGGTCTCGGTCCTCAAAAGTCAATAGACACTCCAAACCATCCCAAATTACTCCCGGTTTTAGAAAGGTCTTATCCAAACAGTGGCTTTGGGGTCTCAATCCTTAAAAGTCAATAGACACTCCAAAGTCTCCCAAGTTTCTCCTGGTTTTGGAAATGAATAGACAAGACTCTCACAGGCTGAAAACTGCCACACACCACCGCTAACCGGTGTAGTATCCATCTTGGCTTATGAAACATGAGATTAGCCCCACTATGAGCATAAAAACAAGTGACACATTCAACACTCTGGCCGAATCCAGACACATTCTGCTGAGAAATGAAAAAGGACGGCGCCGCATTTCCCCAAATTACACTCATCTATAGCGCACCGCGCACGCAACCTAAGCCTTGTGGAAATCGACGAGCAAAGCAAAGAGAAAGGCAAGAGGCCACTTACACCTTGTGGAAGAGGTACGCCTTCCCGTGCTTGGAATGGAAGGCCTGGAAGAAACCGAAGAAACACCAAGGAAAGCAGCCGCTGTCAGCCTCACCAACACGCATCCGCCGCGGGGACGACGAAGAAAATCAACAAGGAAAAAAAGAAATTCTTTTTTTGACAGCGAGGAGCTACGACGGGGAGGGGTAATCGAGAGGAGGAACCTTGGAGATGATGTCGCCGGCAACGCCGAGGTGGGTCTTGCAGTGCTTGCAGCTGTAGACGTTGCCGTCCAGGTGCATCAAGAACAGCCGCCCCATCGCTGCCTTCTCTCTCCCACCTCCCGCAGCTCCACTCCACTCCACTCCAAACCAATCCCTCTCGGCTTCTCGGCAATTCCAGCCGCGGATGTGTCGAGGAAGGGCTACTCTAGTTTCGATCGCCGCGGCTCGATGTCCCCTCCTGCAGGTCCCTCGAATCGGAGATTGGGGAGCCGAGAAATTTACTGGGTCTGGGAGTAGTTTATTGCCGGTGGTTTGTGTGTGCAGGCTGGTGGATCGGTGGTACTATGCTGTGGAGTGCTCTATGCTGTGAACGTGATGGTGTCTGTTCGCAGCAAGCGAGTGGGGAAACGGGTGAGAAGGGATGGGTGTAGCCTGTGGGGCGTGGGCGGTGGGGGGTTTCGGATGGGAGAGGGAGGCTCGATGATAAAGGGCGAGTGCGTGGGAGGCAGAAGAAAGAGGCAGCAGCAGGAGGGCGCTCTGCACGCGTCGCGGCACGCCTTCTCGCCGCTGCCGTGGCTGCTGGATACGCGCCGCTGCTTTGTCCGCCGCCGGATCCATCGATCCGGCGTGTTTCAGTCGCGTCTCCGGCTCTCTGCACACTCTTCTCGTGCGCCTTTTTGGGAAAAAGATAATTACCCCGTCCTGTCTTTTTGACTTTGGTCACGATACAGTACGACAGCGACCGTATGAAAAAGGAGAAATTTGAGGAATTACGCCGTAGAAGAAATCCTTCCTCCAGAGACGGGGACCGAAAGGTTGGTGTGCCAAATTTCGGTGACGTAGCATTTCTCCAACGTGGCAGTGTCTTCTACCGCCGACTTAGAAAAGTATTATAACATGTAAAAAGCCGATGAAATCTAACTTGGAAGAGACAAAGTAGGAGAGAGAAGAAAATAAGTGCCTCACGACGCGCGAGCAAAGAGCATTGTAGGTATCGTTCCCACTACTTCATACATTCCTCATCGCAGCTGGGCATTAAATATATGTAGAATCCGTCACGACTGCTTAGTAGCTCGGGTGACCTAGAGCCTCTTGCAGTTACAGCTGTAGCTAGCCAGAGAGATAAATGATTATTCTTGCTCTTATAATTTGTTACTCTTAGGCTTGTCATATTGGTCCTTGCTTAAAAACACATGCATGCTATGTGAGAGAGAAAAATCTAAAAATTTGAAGGTACTACAAAATAAGACAGGAGATGAGAGAATAGCTCTAAAACTTCGACATTGATATCTCACCTCAACTTGTGCGGCTAAGAAAACAAACATGCATACTATGTGAGAGAAACTATGGCTGAAGATAATACAGAGGGGAAAAAAGTTGAAAGAATAACCCCAAAACTTTAACATCAATATATCACATTAACTTGTGTGGTAGTCTCGCTGAAAAAGGAAAAACGAACATGCATACTATGCCAACATGAAAAACTAAAGACGAAAATAGTATAGATGAGACAAAAGATGAGAGAATGGCCCTAAAACTTGAACATCGATATCTCACGTTAACCTGTGAGGTAGCCTTGCTAAAAAAATGCATACTATGCGAGAAAAAAAATAAGGTTGAAGATAGTAAAGAGGAAATAGAAGATTATAAAATAGCCCTAAGCTACAATACTTATGATCCATACTCATATCAAACCGGTTGACCTAAGCACTATAGACTAGTTAGATATCATCATATCGCATCCCTAGAGAAGATGAGAGAATGCACCCAAAACTTCAATATCGATATCTCAACTTGTGTGGTAGCTTTGCTGCAAAAAGCAAACATACATACCATACAAGAGAGAAAAACTAAGGCTAAAGATAGTAACTAAAGAGGAGATAGAAGATGATAGAATAGCCCCAAGCTACAATACCTATGATCCATTCTCATATCCAACCCTATTGATAGTACTCGTACCTATAAACTCAAGTAAAAATAGGCTTTAAACACTTGAACTTCGATATCCAAAGATGCTATTTTATCCATTTCAATTTCACAAGAGTTACAACATGCTTGACAAACCACATCACAGATGGGTAACAAACATATATGACATCATATGTCTCTACACTGTCTGTGACAGGTAGGCCCGTACATAGTTTGTGACATATTGATCACAAAACCCTCCCTTAATTATCTTCATAAACACATTGTACCCATCTGCAATTTTTTTTTGATAACACATCTGCAATTGTTTTTATCAGAAACTTGTCATATGACCGTTTCTGTTTTAATTAATCATAGACCGGTGAGTCGTCCGTTTGACCCTTACGCACAAATGAGCAAAATGCATGCCCGGCTGTGACGCACAAATGAGCAAAATGAGCACAGACACTGTTATTTCAATATATCTTTGGATTTCGGAGGTTTCAAAGCACAATTGAGCAAAAGCATTTCTCCTCGCCACATTTTCCCCCTTTCGCAAAAGCACAATTGTGCAATTCACCTTTGAGATCTGTGGCAGCGAGAGGCGTCGGTATAAACACAAACGGAACGCGCGAACGCACGAATCCCGTCGGCAAGGCAACAAAGTAGAACAACTCCCCAAACTGTTGGTACCGGACGCGTGACGCGTCCAACTTCTTGCGGCGGAAGAAAGAGAAGAGAAGCCAGGGGAGGAGTCGCGGCGAGGCAAGCCCAGCCGACACATGTGGCGGCGCGCGGCGACGGCGGCGCTGTCGCTGGGCGCCGGTGCCGGCGCGGTCGCGGTCGCCACCTCTGAGGACCCCGCCGCGACGCTCAAGGTCTGCACGCACCTGCCTCCGCGCCTCCTCCGCGACACCGCCACGGCCGCCACCATCGCGTTCGACTACAAGTGGTCCCTCTGGGGCCTCGAGCCGGGCACCCCCGCGTGGCAGAGCGCCAAGCACCACGCTCACCTCCGCTCCGCCAACAGGCTCCAGGAGCTCTGCTTCCGCAACGGCGGCATCTACATCAAGCTCGGCCAGCACATCGCTCAGCTGGTACGGAATAATTTTGCCTCTGCTGAGCTTGTTTCTAGTGATGCGTGCGGTGTGATTCGATTTAGAACAATGTTCATACGATCATTCTCTGATTGGTTAGGTGATTGCCTATGACAAAACTTGATATTTGGCCCTGGGTTTGTGCTGGCGTGGTTGATTTTGCTTATTTTATTTAGGAGTATGTCGTGCCGGAGGAGTACGTCCAGACAATGAGGGAATCGATGCTGAAGAGGTGCCCGGTCTCATCGTTGGAGCAGGTCCGCGGGGTATTTGCCAAGGATCTCGGTGAATCGCCAGAAACTGTAAGTGTCTTGTCTGCGTTCTCTTTGCATTACTGTTTTGAGCAGTACAACTGCTTGTAGAAAGGCTGCAGGAGCTGAAGTGCTGAGAAGATTACCTATGGTGTATTATGGATCTTACATGTTTAGCGGCCCCAGAGCTCTGATGCTAGCGTCAAATTATGAATTTGCTGGAAATTTCTGACCTTATTTTTTTTCTTTTCTCCTTTCTTTTTGTGTGTAGGTTTTTGCAGAATTTGATCCTGTCCCACTTGCAAGTGCTTCCCTTGCACAAGTCCATGCTGCCCGAACTCACGATGGGCAAAAAGTTGCTGTTAAGGTTGGGTTTTGAGAAACAATTGCGGTCTGCCCTGAATAAATTATACCTGTAGAGGCTAAACTAACCTTGTTTTCTTCCTTACACTGTATCCTCCTATCTTGATATCCAGGTTCAGCATGACCACCTCAGGGATACTGGTGTTGTAGATATAGCCACTGTGGATTTGTTAGTGAATGCTCTGCATTATGTTTTCCCTACATTTGACTACAGGTATTACTTGTGAATGGTAGCATCTTTCTCTTGTTATCTCGTTTGCTTTCTTGTGTTTGATTTTTAGCAATGTACATAAACCAGTAGCAAGATAAAGCATACCCTAGAGGCTTGTCATCATTGTTAGTCAAACGAGGTGGTAAATTTCCTGAATTTACTTGCTTTACATCTTTAATTATCAATTGAAATTGAAATTTTGGTCTCCAAGCCCCCAGGTTATCCACTCAGCACACAATTGAGGACATGTTTGGTGTTCTTCATAGAAGGATATTCTGTAGTTTTTAAGTTATTAGGGTAGATATTCCAGATGGACAATGGTATGTTTTGCTATTTATATAGTTCTTAATAGATACACGTATTCATCTGATTTTTAAGGCATTGAGTTATATTTCGTGATCTTACATCAAGCTTCGTATCTTTTTTTATGATGGAATAGTTGGCTCGAGCTCTTTGTTGCATTGCTGGATTCACATGCATAGCATAACTTGTGACCTAATGTTATGCCAATTTGACTGTAAATCCTTGATTGCAATGCTACTTGTTTAGTTTTCACGCAGAGTTCATTTTACATTATTACCAAATAATAACTGCTTCCATGCAGGTGGTTAGTTGATGAAGTTCGAGAAAGTGCCCCTAAGGTACCTCCTAGTCTTGCCTTGAAATATAAGTTCTTTTTTGATTGTTTGTTACAAAATGAGTTAACCTGGTTATGATTGTCCCCTGTTAAAATTAAGTTTGTGCTAGTCAATATTCTTTCCAATAGTATCTTCATTTCAAACTTGATTTTTTTTTTGCAATTTAGGGGAACAAAAATAATAATTGAAAAATTGGAGCTGGTGCTAACTTGCTGTTCTGATTCTCAGGAACTGGATTTCATAAATGAGGCCAAAAACAGCGAAAAATGTTTGGATAACTTTAGAAGGTTGTCTCCTCAGATTGCTGGTAGCATATATGCCCCCAAGGTTTATTGGAATCTCAGCACATCTAGAATTCTCACCATGGAGTTTATGGATGCCAAGGAGGTAACTGATGTTAAGGGCATTAAATCAATTGGAGTTCACCCTGTTGATGTTTCAAACCTAGTAAGTTGCCACAGTACACCCATTTGATTAATCGTGCCTGTGATATGTTACAAATACTCACCTCTTTTAGATATCTAGGTCAGTAAAGCATTTGCTGAGATGATTTTCAAGCATGGTTTTGTTCATTGTGATCCCCATGCTGCCAATATGATGGTCCGACCAATGCCACAAGACAACAGAAAACTTTTTGGTGAGAACCTTTATATCTAGCATCTCAAACTAAACTAAAGATGCATGCAGAATGCCTTTTACTTACTGAAACCAATCGGATGTCATTTGTCTGAAACATAACAATTTGACAATTAACTGAATGATTCTTCTATAGTTTGGTCTTTAAAGCAGTGCACGGTATTGATGTCTAAATATTATGTAGATAACTAGCAGAGTTTCTCTATAGCAATGGCAGGTTGTTTCATCATGCCCCAATAAAATATGCTCTACTGAGTGAGATGGAGGTGTGTGAGAAGTGGTTCTTTATTGCATATACATTGTTCTTTCTATGTGGCGACACCATTTTATATGTGTCGGATAGGTCATCCAAAGGATTATGATGGCTGAGTTTTTTTTTTTTTTTTTTTTTTTTTTTTTTTTTATAACTTCATGGCTAAGTTCCTAACAAGTATCACTTCAATGTAGGTTGGAAGAGGCCACAACTGGTTCTTCTTGATCATGGACTTTACAAAGAGCTTGATTATAAAACTAGGATAAGCTACGCTTCTCTTTGGAAGGTAACAATGCTAAGTTTCTGGAGTATTTCTTTAATTACAAGTAGCTGGTACTAAATATTTTCTGTGACATTTGGTCAACTCAGGCGCTTGTTTTTGCCGATGCAAAAGCAATTAAGGAGAACAGTGTCAAACTGGGTGCTGGGGAGGATCTTCATGCACTCTTTGCTGGTGTTCTCACTATGAGGCCATGGAAAAGGGTTATTGATCCATCTCCTGATCATCTTGTCCTAGGAAAAAATACTGATTATTCAGAACTACAGGTATAGATGTTCTACAATTTTGTGTTCCCAATGGTCATCCATGGTACCATCGCAAAATGCAATGATGCAAATGGACTATGTTGTTAAACAGTATCTGTAGGGCCATTAGATCATGAACCATGAGACTCTGGTATTGCTGATTGTGGTTTGATTGTGTTTCATCAAATTAACAGCTCTTCGAATCTTGACATGATCAACAGACTACAAACTTTACTTGAAACACATAAGCAGCCCACACCGTAAAATGGGATGAAAGGAATACATATTCCTTAGATAATGTTTTACGTGAAATCTAAACCTACTTCCCACATCAACTATTAGCCTTTCTGTTCCCAATATAGAGTATTCTCCTTGTTCATTTGTTAATTATATTCTTTTCTTGCTTTTATAGCATGAGGAATCCTAGTGTTAGATAATTGGACTTAGATCCATTTGTTAAGTTTTTTGTTTTACAAACCTTTCAGTAGAGTCTTGTAGACTTCAAGGTCTTTGGTATCTGTCCTTACTCAATTAATTATTTCTTGAGCCCAGGATTATGCCTCCTTATATTTTACTGAGATCTCGGAGCTGCTGAGGAGATTACCGAGGGGTTATATTGTTGATGCTTAAAACAAATGACTGCTTACGTGCAGTCAATCATGCCCTGGTAAGCGTTTGGAAGTGCTAGTAATCTAGTTAAATATATTTCGTCTCATTTTTCTAGAATATAAATGTTTGGGTCTGCTACTTTTATTACCAAATTGCTTTTCTTTTCACTTTCTATAGCCACTGCTTTTTAAAAAGGGTAGCATGGGATTGAGCTTGAGGTGTTCAATAGATGCTACATAGGCTTGGGATTTCTGTAGCGTGGGCAGTAATCAGCAATCAATTACAGAGGATAAACATGCATTTTTTTCATTACAATTCTAATAGCCTATCACTATGCATGCTTTTCCCTTTTTATGCCAAGTGTAAATTCAATCTTTACTCTTGTTTAAGTTATATGTTTGGAACTGGGATGTGAAAAAGTAACGCAAATTGATTTGGCCCCATTGTTAACTTGTGACTTCCTTTGACAGGTTGGAGGCACTTCCTTGGAGTCGTTTATGATCATTGGACGGGTATCTTCTGAAGCTGTGCTGGATGCTAAAAGGATGAACAGAAGGTCCTTTCTAGATGGATTGATGATATGGCTAGAGGAAGTCCTGCTGGAAGCTCGATTCTTTAGTTTGAAGCTGATGCTATGTGTTATGCAACTTAGGAAGTTGTTGCCTTGCTAAAAGCAGTTAGGCGTATCAGCAGCTTTTTTTTGACCGGTAGAACTCCGAGGTTGACATGTAGTTCCGTGTTTTTTTATAGCGAAACTTAGGCACTTTGCTTAGGAGATTGCCATTCTTTTGGTATAAATAATTCTTTTGTTGGCGATTGTCTCACCATGATTGGTCATTTTTCATGATCGCTACTTGATACCTTCATTCTGATGGGTGAATACAAGTATACAAACTGCTGCCGTGGACAAATGTAAGAGCAAAACTGTGTTTTGGAAGGGAATCAACATTAATATGGAGTAAATTTGATTCAATAAGAACATTGACTGCAGATTATTATTTTTTCTGTTTCCTTTTCACTCTGGGCAATCTCTTTAGTTTTACAATGAAGCAAACACAATTTAAGAAGGAAAATGGGAAGCGATGTTGGTTATCCTCGCGGTGCATCGATCCGTGGTCGAGGAAGTGATCTGGGATGCTAACAAGTAACAACAGAAGAAGAAAATCAAGGCGTTTTTTTAGTTCAAAAATCCACATATTGGACCAATTTTATTTATAGAATAATACATCAACATCCCACAAATAGCTTGCCTTAAAAAAAACTATCCTTAAATTTTAGGGTACTGGGAGTACTCCATCTCGATGAACACTGCAATTCTGCAAATATAAACATCCATTGCTAGCACAGCGGCAGATCGGCTGCAGATACATAAAAACGCTGCATCGCTAAGAAGTTCTGAGATTCCACAATTTAGTAAATTTCGTTGCACGGTTGCATGGACTGTTCAACTAGGTCCATGGACCCTATGCGAGCTAGTCTCGGCGCCGAACAGCTTAGCTAAAGGTATCTGGCAGTCGTCGTCCGTCGCAGGACTCGGCGTCCTCTCTTCTCCGCCGCCAACACCACCAACCGGTGGTCGCTTCCGGTGCTTCCTCATGTGCCCACCGAGGGCGCGCCCTGAGAAGCACTCCGTTCCACACACCTTGCACTTGTACCGCGTCCTGCACACGTTGCCGTTGCCATTGCCACCCTCGTGGCACATCGTTCCAGCCTTCCGGTTGGGGCTTGCCGTGCCAATGTCCATCTTCCCGTCGTCGCTTCTGAAGTTGCCATCGGTGAAGCCATGGCCTGATACAACGATGGTGTTGCACTTGTTATCGAAGCCGTCGTTGTCATTGGCATCGCCATGGCTTCCTGCAAACACGGGCTCCCGAACGCCGCCGCCGTTGCCCTTGCCATGGACCTTTCTCTGCCTTTTGTACCGAGCTCTGTCGACATCCTCATCGCCATGCTCTGCCGCGTCGTCGACGGTCTTCCCCTCATCGCTGCTGCCGTCGCCATTGGCTTTCCCACGGCGCTGTGCCACTAGGTCGGCCTGCGCAATGCTTTTGGCTGCAGCCTCCTCCGTCACCTCCACCGCGGCAAATTCCCCACCGGCATCGAGATGTGCTCCTGCGGCAATGGCGATCTTGGTTCTCTTACGGTGTCCGAGGACGTGTCCCCCGAGCGCCTGGTGGCTATCGAAGCACCTGTCGCATAGGCTGCAGGGAAAGCGCCCCGAGGCTGCGGTTGTGCCAGACAACGCGCCTGCAATCTTTGCCGCCGCCACACCGTCCCGATCGCCATCCACCTTGCCGCCCGGACTCCTGCTTCGCTTGCCGCACGCGGCGCGTTTCTTCCTTGTCGCGTTCTTGGCTTCTCCTTGCTCTTTCGGAGCGCGGTGCTCGTGGCTCCCCTCGCTCCCGGACTCCCCAGCCCGCGGCGAGGACGACTCGAACCGCTCGGCGGAGTCTGCGCCGCCACCGGCGACGCGATGATCAGTTCGAGCCGGGCCTTCTTGGTCCGCGCCGGGGCGTCGTCGTCGTCCAACATCTCCCGGAGAGGCCTCTTCTTCTCTGTCTTCCGGACGCCTTCCGATTCTTCTTCCCCCGCCGTTCCATCATCGTCATTCGAGGAGCTCGCGTCGCGATCGTCGTCCTCCGCGTGGCGGCCCGGGGGCGCGGGCTGGCGCGCGAGGAAGACGTAGCGGTCGACGTCCTCGTCGTCGGAGTCGGAATCAGTAGTAGTCGTGCTCCTCGACCACTACCATCTCGATCGTCCGTGAGCCGGCCTCGAGTCTAGCCTAGCGGCAGAACGATGTGGCGGCGCAGATCCGTGGATCGGAGCAAGACGAGCACTAGTACTAGTAGCCTGCTGTGGCGCGCGCGCGTGGAAGCTGCTTTAGGCAGGCGGCCTAGGGATTATTGCTGCGCGGAGCGATGCTGCCTGCACACAGCGAGGGGCATGCTATTATAGGCTGCGGCCGTGGGCTGGAAAAGTAGTTGACATGGGCCTGCTGCTCGATCTCAACTCGGATTCGACCTGGGCGTTGCTCGCTCGGCGAGTCAGTTGGATTGTGGAGCTGGAGCGGAGTAATTTGGCCCAAGTACAAATCTTCTCCCTACGATTTCTGCACCAAAAACAGGATAGAATTAGGGCGTCGAGTGGTCGTCTAAAAAGTTACCCAACTTTTTATAATTTAGCCATTTTCCAATTAAAATTTTAAATATAGACCCCTGCACTTCAAAAATCCATCTTTGGCCCTTTTTTCGGGACTTGTGGCACCAAGCTAACACGTCCTGACGCCATAGGTCTTGGCGAGGTGTCCGACATGGTGGTGACAGGTCGCCGACGTGGACAAGAGCTCGGCGCCATAGATCTTCGCGCCAAGCTCGGCACCGTAGATCACGACGCCGAGCTACCAAATGCAACGTCCATGTTGCAGGTCAGCTGGTTAGGACGCGCCCACCTTGAGCCAAAGGTTTTGGGTTCGAGCCCCAACCCCGAGGCGTTCTATACAACTAACATTGTCCCGAGGAGTATGCAATAACTTCAAATACCTAGGTTCGAGCCTCAGCCTTATTCCTTTCATTATTATGTTTATATATATTCCAACTCGGGATTTGAACTGAGGCCATCAGGCAAACAAGCTCGCGCCTTGACCACCTAAACCGCTTTGACGTTATTGCATACTCCTCGAGGCAATTTTACTTGTATCGGACATACCTAGATTAGTAAAGTTGCAAAAAAGAAAATTCGGTCCTACGACTTGGGTTTGAAACTAGAACCTTTAGCTCAAGGTGGGCGTGTCCTAACCAGCTGACGTGCAACGCAGATGTTACATATGGCAGCTCGGCGCCATGATCTACGACGCCGATCTTGACGCCAAGATCCATAGCGCCCAGCTCATGTCCACGTCGGTGACCTGCCATCACCACGTTGGACACCTCACCGAGATGGCACCGAGACATGTTAGCTCGGCGCCCCAAGTCATGGCACCGAGAAAAGGGTCCAAAGATGGATTTTTGACATCTAGGGGTCTATATATGAAATTTTAACAAGAAAAGGGTTAAATTGTAAAAAGTTGGGAAAAGTTACTGCACTCAACTCGAATTAATGTCATTTGTTCATGAGAAGATGCGTAGGCTCAGTATGGCCAACAGTGATGCGGCTCACGATTACATCACTATAGAGATATGTGTGTGTCCAAACATCCAAAGGCACACCAATTTACGAGATGCAACCATTCAACCAAACACATACGAAAAGCTCAAATGAAGGTCCACCAGAGTTCGATGCACCTGCATCATATCGCTCACACCTGTCCCTATCTGTATTTTGCCTAGGTCTGTCGGAAGCTTGGGCTAGTAATTTTGTAACTTGTAGCACTTTCAAAATACAGACGTACCCATCTTGAGAAGCTTGCTAGTCTCGCGTCTTGGTTATATTTTTGGTTACATACAATGTGATGCCTGGTTTAGACGGATGTCTTAATAACCTCACTAATACATGTTTTAATCTCACTAAACTTTTGTTCAATTACTCTGGTGAATTGATCCCATTCGATCTTGAGTCCAAACCATAACAAAACGGTTGTTCAGTTGTGACTTGATTCTGAGTGGATAGATCTAGCGTAGTTTAAATTCAACCTCTTTTTTATGCCTTGAGGCCTGGATTTGTCCCCCATCTCTTAAGGTCTAGAACGGAAACAGGATCAAGTGAATCCTTAGGGTGCACTGATGCCAGTGACCTACTATAGATGCAAGTTTATGCATATCGAATAACATCTCAAGTCACTTGCAAAATCATTATTGCTACCGTGCCTACACCTAGGATATTTTGTCAGGTAAAGCTACAAGTTATGGAGAGGTAAAATGTATTTGCTTCTTATTTACATAACAAGCATTTTGTATGATCTTGAAGTCTTGTCCTTCAATGTTGTATATAGCTTTTATTATACAATTTTTTTTTATATCACAAAACTTGATTTTAGGGCCGTTTATGTATGGATTATGTAGATTAGACGTTAGCTAGTTTTGTCTTAATTTGGTACAATTATATTTCAGCGCTTTCCTTATCCAGCTACTGCCACTTGTAAGATCAGAGACTCAAGAAATAACTTTGATTACAATCTGTTGAGTCTCTCGAGAAGAGTTTATGTGCAATGAGTGATTTGGAAACAAAGTGTTTGATTACTAAATCGTTTAAAGACAACAATATTGACTTTCTCTTTTTATACAATAATGAAAAACATAAGGCAAAAATCAATTATCACTATTGAGAATTATTATCAAGAAAGTGATTAAGCCGGACTTGTTCTTTGTTGGGTCGATGGAACTCTCACTGTTTGGCTAAAAGTTCGAAATGATTTGAGAGTCTTTGTCAATGTCCGAAGAAGCTACCCTTTAAGAGCGTTTAGACAAATGATTACGTAAGTGGTGCGTTTATTTATATTTTTGTTAACTATAGGTTTACTATTTTTTATTAGCTATAGGTTGGCTGAAAAATGTTTCTTTCTTATAGTGAAACATGCCGTGTAATGAAACATATGTTTCAGAAGAATTTATACTCTACTATAATTACTAAGAAACATCTTTATCTTTGCAATGAGCATGTCAAAGTATACTATTATTCGATAAAAATGCTAATAAAACAAAGTACAAATATTGAAATACATGTATACTTTTTTCTAGTGATGCTTCTTGTTGTTTATCTACGGGTATTTTTTTCCATTTGGTTTGCTATTAGTAGTTGATGATGTCGAGTGGATGTGAAATACTACGAGATTGAGTATATGGATTCTTGTGCATTTGTGAATGCTTCTGAGTGTTTGTTTGGCTAACAAAAATGATAGAGCAAGTAGAGAAGAAAAGAGAGATCGAAATGAGTGATTGGCCAAAGGTCCCTCTTCACCTCCCCTCTTTGTCCCTTTTATCGTGAAAGTGGGTTTTCATTGTTTACCCTAGTGAGGTTTGTATTTACAAAAGAACAACTAGGGCTACAAGCCCCAAATCTTATCTTACAAGCGCCCTGGCTATCTAATTGGGTACTAAAAACTACCAATGGGGTCCATACCATATAATACACCCAGACATAGGGTGTCGAATATATTGGATCAGGGTACCCTCACCTGCTATGTATATTGCCCATCGAGTGGATGACGTCTCTAGATGAAGAAGCCCATGAAGATTTTGTGCGAGCACCAGCAGGAAAAAAAACATGATGAATACCTGCGCCATCTCGGTTTAGGAAAGATAAGATTGATCTGTTGTAACCAACTAGGAATACAATTTGCAATGTAGATAGCCTCCATTGTAACTGTAACGCCCATACCTATATAAAGGGTTTGGAGGTACCCCTCGATTCACCCCAAGCTAAGCGTTGCCACCGCACAATAGCTATCAGATAGTTAGGAGCAACAACCCCTGTAATCAAGTATACGAATGTCAAGATCATCAATGACGCCACTGGACTAGGGTTTAGCACATGTCGTGCCTCAACCAATATAAATCCCTATGTCTCGTGTACTACCATCTATTCGATCACATTGTCACAATATTGGTGTCGGAGCAAATAATTCCAACATAGGGTATGTCCAGCAAAAGTATATGTCACGTTCAACATGGCATATTGTAGGGGAAGGCCCAACAAAAGCCTTAACTAGCAAGCTGATAGTTGAGTGGAGCATGAACAAAAATATTTAACACATTCTCTCTTGGTCTCCTTGCCTCTCTCAATACGTAATAGTCTAGCTATATTTGTCTATCGCTAACCAACACATGCGTGTAACATTAGTACATAAATGATTAATTGTGGCGGGTTTTTTATTTACGGTGACGGTTTTTGCAGCCTTCACCAAGCTAGGGTCACGGTAAATGGAAGAATTAACCGTGGTGGTTTTTGGGACCCTAAAAAACCGCCACCGTTAATGGAATAAAAAATAAAAAGAAAAGAAAAAGGCCCAGATCGAACCCTAATGGGCCGATCTAGCCGCCGCCGGTAGCCACAAACCGTGGCCCTTGCCGGGAGTGGGAGGTAGGAGGAGGCGACCGACCGGATCCGCCCGCGTCGTGCCGGGCTTGACCGCCCCGCGGAGGAGGAGTCCGCCCTTGCGCCGGGCTTGGCCGCCGCGGGCTCTGCGCGCCGCCACGCCACCGCCGGGTTTGGGATGCCGCGGGCTCGGCCGGCCGCGCGCTGCTGCGCCAGCCGCAGTCCGCCGCCACGAGAAGTGGAGTGTAGCGCCGAGCTCACACAAAGATGGGAGGGAGGTTGGCTGGCCTCTGCGCCGCCTGAGGGAAGGGAGGGGGCGGTGGAGAGAGGAGAGAGGGAGAGAGAGTTAGAGTTGAGGGGAAGGATTGGAGTGCGGCTATGGGGGTGGAGGGAATGGGTTAGGGTTTCACTCTCTCAGCTTATATACGACGACCGTGTTTATTGGGCTAAATGGGCCGCTCGATGGGAAGTGGGTTGATACTCTGGACCTCATTAACAATGGCGGTTTTTAAAACCGCCTCGGTTAATCGATTTACCATGATGGTTCACCACGATTAATAAAAAAATAACCGTCACGGTTAATCTTGAAATTTACCGTGGTGTTTTTTTGAAAGACCACGGTTAATATTTTTGAAGTGTCTTGTAAAAGAATTTTTGTAGTAGTGTAAGTGCTTCAAAAAAACATGCATGTAAGACTCAACTAGCTATATGCTATCTCTGCCGACCACCAAAGTCGGAGTGTCACCAAAGTCGGAGTGTCCTCAATCCCTAAGCTTTCTTCTCAGATCAAAGATGGACAATATCATCAGGGAAAAACAACACGTGTTCACATTTAACAGATTGAATGTAATGTGCTTTCGAAGTATCAACCACAGAGATTTAGCCATTTGGAAAAAAATGATTAAAAATTTTGGACCTATTTAAAATACGTGAATTGGAATTTTCAAACCAATATTCATTTATCTTCATCACCAAAATGTTAAAGTTGAGCTAATAATGTCTGAGTTTAACTAAAATGTTAAAGTTGAGCTAATATTAGTTTGTTAAGTTTGTACTTTTATATTGAATTGAAGGAAGTCCTCTTATGGGTTTGTGTGTGAACTCTAGACTACTAACAAATTAATTTTGGCCAGATTTTTTTTTTTTTGACCGGTACGATGTAGTTTCGAACCTCACCAGGATGGATGAATTTTATGAAAACCTGTTGGCTTGGGACGAAATCCTAGAACCATGGTTTTAACTAGTGTGTGAAAATACATTTACCAACCTTTTAGCTTGGACATAAATTACAATAAGTTTTTTTTTTCCGAGGTCACGCCGAGGCGCGTTTTTAGTTAAGCAGAAAGAGTGTTGCAATACATACCAACAAACCAATAGAGCAAGGTAACAAGGTTACCTGTTGACGCCCTACCACTACTGGATTTGAAAGTAAGGATCACATTGGAGTACAATTGCTTCCGGAAAAAAAAGGACCTAGCTGCTCAAGCCGGAAGCAACGCCCGCAGCTGACTGAATCCACCTGCACACTACAACTTTGCCTCTTCTTGAATGTCGCCTGCTAATCTCGTGGCAGTTCTTGAGATGGCATCGAGACCTCTCGCGTCGCGCTCCTTCCAAAGTATCCGCCCAATTAGCATGAAATAAATTACAAGAAGTCACTAGTTTCTAACCCATTACGGCTTGTTTGGTTAATCTCCTATCCATATAAATTGGAAGGGACTGAGTAAAATTTTATTCAGCACAAGTCAAAATCTCTTCGTGTACTAAATTCTAATCCCCTTCAACCCGTTGAATCCTACCGGATTAGAGATTAAACCGAAGGAACTCAGACATTAACATTAGCTCAACAGATTGAATGTAATTACTGAGATTTTGACCAAATTATCCCTCTTCAGGTCTCAGTAATTGGAGCACTGGATATACATGGTCAGTACAGATGACACGAGTATGTAGTAGACTAGTAGTAGGACATGACAAATGACAAAGCAGTAAAAACCCTGCCCCCGCGAAACCCTGCCCCGCGCGATCTGTTGCGCACAAATAATCGGACGCCAGCGCAAGAAGACAAGCGCGGCCCTGTCCCCCGCCGAGCCAGAGCCCAGAGCCCAGAGGTGAAAACCCCACCACACCGGCGTCCAAGGTCCAGGCGTCCAGCGGCAGCAGCCACGATCTCGGCCCTCGTCGTGACTCCGTGACGCGTGAGAGCAATTCCAAGCGAGGTAGTGGGGGCGTAGTACGGCACAGCGCATGCATGCTGCCGTCGGCCCGTTCCCTCTGCTCCGCGCTGCAGCTAGCAGAAATGGGTGCCAGGCCAGAGCCCCGCCGGCCGTACTCGCCAAAAGGGCCCGAGCGAACATTGGCTAGCGAGGGCCACTGTGGGTGGGTGGCTCGGTATGAGCTAGCGCACGTACCCGGCCGGCACGGCGGCACCTCGTCGTCGTAGCACCTGCGACCGCCTGCGTAGTCCGGCCGGCGCGGCGCCAATAATTGGCCCGTCCACTACGCCGGCCGGCCGGGCCGTGTCCTTTTGACTGGGCGCGCTCGCGCACGGCGCGGCACTCGGTAGCCAGCCATTCGAGTCGCGCGTGCGGGGTCACGCGCGGCAGCGCGAACAAAGCGGACGAGGACGATAGAAGAGGGGGCGAGCAGCCAGAGCCAGCCGGCGAGGTAGCGCTTAGCTTGTGCCGGGGCCGGGCGTGACAGGGCAAGTGGCCAGAAAGACACACACGCCGGCAGTGGCAGGGCGCACTGCGCAGGCCGGGGGTGCAGGCGGCTCGCACGTACTGGCGCCGTGGCACGGTGAATCCATGGCGCCAGCACCCAGCAGGCCAGCACGGTTGACGGGCGCGCCCCTTTTGGGGCACACGCATACGGCGGTAGACGACGCGCGGGAGTGGTACCGGCCGGGCCGCGGAAAATCCAAGGTGCGCTGCCGCTGCGGCCTGCGGGGTACGGTCTCCGGCCGGGGCCGGCCTGGATTATTCTCGCTCGTGCCGCTTTGCTTGCCTCGTTTATAGCACAGGATCTATGATCGCTTCATTCATCATCACGAGCCTTGCTAACGTACCCAGGCCTTTTACGTGTTGTCAACGTATTGCAACTCCATCAATCCATCATTCCAGCGATCACCTCACTAGCTCGATCAGCTGGACGACGTTGCCCCTTTGATTTGATGACCACACTACAAGGCAAAAGGCATCATCGATCGACGAAGAGCCTAGGCTAGGGCGACATCTCGAACCATACGCAAACCTCTCCAAACCGCACGCAAACCTCTCAAACGTACTAATAAGCCCAGTTACTTGTCAATTGTAGAAAGTAGAAACCATTGTTTACCAGGGACAAATCCCTAGATAGCTTGGGCGCTGAGGGGGACATTAGTACCCGCGGTCAATTGCTTCCATGAAGAGGTATGTACATATCGATCAAACATGTAGTGCACTATGCTTCGTGCTTGCTTAATTAATCACGAGATGTACACTACACACAGCTTGACTAGTTAGGAGATATACTACAGGATCCACACATTGCATTGCATGCAGGAAAAAATCTAAGAAGAGACGAAAACAAGCAACAGACTACTTGAAATCAAGAAAACAACAAAACTAAATACCATATGCGCATATACATACGGATGGAAACACAAGAATACAACAACACACACTAGCTCTAGCTCCTTTTCCTTTTGACGCCAGCGGCGGCTCCCTGCTTCTCTTGGTCTTCGTCTCCTCCTCCGGGGCCAGCTGAGGTAGTACCATGGTCGTCCTCGTCGGCTGCCAGCTGCCGCGCCGTGGTAAGCTTAGTCAGCAGCTCGGCGGCGGTGTCGGCGAGGACGAAGATGTTCCGTGCCTTGGGGTCGATGAAACCCTCCTCGACACCCTTGTCGAACAGCAAGAGCAGGCTGTTGTAGTAGCCGTCCACGTTGAGCAACCCCACCTGTGATCGATCGATGATGATACAAATAAAGCACCGTACACGTACCGCCGGCGATCGATCGAGCCACCGCGCAGCGTTGATTGATTAGTTCATTAATTCGTTGGCTGCTTTTAATTAATTAATCATCCCTCTTTTGTGTCAGCAACGAGAGGAGATATATAGTACTAGCAATAAACCTAGCTACTCCATTATTTGGCGATAGGCATTAGGCATGACGACGCTTGATTATAGATCGATAATGCTGGGCAGTGGCATTATAGAATGCAAAAAAATGGACAATGGCAGTTAAATAGGACAAGATTACCGGTTTGCTGTGGATCCCCAACTGCGCCCACGCTATGATCTCCAGCAGTTCTTCGATTGTCCCGTAACCGCCTGCTCGCGCATGTTAGTTATACGTTAGTTAGACAACTAGATATAGCTCATATCACATTCGGCGTAGTACGATCCTAGCTGTATTATGTAGGAGTACTTACATTATCATTAGCTAATGAAGGCGATAGCTGTGTTTTAGGAGCAAGAAATCCAGAATAATAATACTGGTATTAGCTAGAGTAATCCCTACTAATCTTTGACGACGACTGACCTGGCAGAGCGATGAAAGCATCGGCATGTTTCGCCATTTCCGCCTTTCGCTCATGCATGTCCCTGACCACTTTCACCTCTCCCAACGTCTCTCCTGACACCTACAGGTCGTCATCACCACACGTTTAGTTCATGCGCGCGCGCACTGAAACCTGTGGTTTTCCTGGCTCGTGTTGGCTGTTGGGAAAGACGCGAAGAGGGTGACAGGCAGGAATATAATGGAGATTTGGCATTCCTCCCTCTGTCCCATGGAGTTTATCGTTTTTGACTTTTAAAAACATTTTGTTTTGGCCATCCGTCTTATTCAAAATATTTATGCAAATTATAAAATAAATTAATCAATATTTAAATATTTTATTGATAAACTAAGCCGTAACAAAATAAATTATATTTGTGCAAAAAATCTGAATAAGACAAGGCGTCAAAAAAAGATGGCGCGGAATCCGGGGTGACAAACTCAGTGGGGACGGGGTAGTACCTCTTCAGGTAGGAGGGCGGTAGGGATGACCCTGCAAGAACACACATGAGCAGCAGAACGGTAAGAATCCAAATGCAGGAGGGGCGAGCGAGGGAGACGAAGAACTGAAATGAGCTAGTATGCTGCTGTGGATGTGCATTACTACTGAAAAAAAAGAAAGAAACAGTGCTTGCTATTACCCGAGGACGTGGCGGCCGCCTTCGTAGACGGCCTTGGACACCAGGCCCATCAGGCCGCCGCTGCCGCCACCGTAGACCAGGTTGATCTGCCTTTCGACCTGCGTGCAGTGCACACGTAGCAGCAATCAAGCAAGCAACAAACACATCGGAATACACATTAGCAAGAGCAATCATATATTGATTCCTAGAAGAAGCACACTCACCAGTTGCTTTCCAAGGTCGAGAGCGGCAGCGCTGAAGGACGGCCGGTTCCCTGGTCTGCTGCCGCAGAAGACGCAGATCGTTCGCACCGGGCCGCCGCCACCGCCGCTGCCGCTCTCCGGAGCAAGCTTCTCTTGATTCTCAGCCATAGTCACGAACCACGGGGAGCAGAGGATGAGACACGTACGGACGCCAACCCACGAGCGAGAGAGAGAGAGAGAGAGAGAGAGAGAGGGAGAACTGGAGATTCCGTGGAGGCCTGGATGGTCACGATGGCTCGGTGCCTATTTATGCACGCGAAATAGATAGCTTTGCATGCAGTAGAATACAACAGCCCCTCTAGAATATGTTTGAAATTAAATTTATATAAAAATCTATCAACAATTATGTTTAAATAGATATATTATAAAAAAAATTATTGAGATGAATCTAATAGTACTTATTTATTCTGAAAACTACTATGTTAAGAAATGGTTAGAATTAAAATATTTTAGCGTCGTTGGAAGTGCACTTCTTTACGGGATGGAGGGAGTATGTATAAAGAGTATATAAGGTAAGAGCAACTCCATTTTTCGAAGGGAGATAATAGAAGCTTTGCCAATTTTTTTTATTAGAGCTAGTGTCAACTCGTTTTTTTTTAGTGAAAACTGGATCATAAAACCACACATCCAGGAAGAATGCACCACTCGTTCTAAGCAACTTCGACGACTTTGGTACAATGATCAACAACAATCAATCCCTTTCTCACAATGAGCTAATTTGGTTGCAAAACGATCCAACTAACATTTGTATTGCACCGAGACCTAGCTAACAACCAAACAAACCAAGGCACCACAACCCTAGAATCAAATAGCCTTGGCAACCAACCCAGAGCAACTTGGAGCACCACCAATCACCATGTCCAGACAACAAGAGTTGAACGCTGAGCGGAGCTACTCGCGATGCTTTAGGAAAAGACAATGCCTAAGACGCTGAACATCTCAAGTAGTGGCGAAGATAGGCCCCAGGCTAGCCGTGCTGCAGACCGGATCCTTATCCAAACAAACCAATGGAAAATCATCTGAATAATGAAAGATTAGAGTTGTAATGGAGGATAATATGTGTGGAGAACTTTCATGTATCTTAGCCCGGGTTGTAGCATTCACCGCCCCGTCACGGCATGGCAGAGCTCCGTGAGACTACCGTGCTTACAACCCTCCTTTCGTCCTCCCCTTCCGCCGCCATGGCCATGGTTGCTCCCGCCCGACCACCTCCACCGTCGCCCACTCCATCATCATCACAACCGCCTCCGCCTCACCATCGTCTCTCACATCCCCACTGTTGGGACGCCCTGCTTCCCCCAACCCCTTCTATATGGGCACCGGATCGAGGTACAGAAAAAGAGGGGCCCGTCAGGGCGGCCATGACCGCACCTAAGGAGGTAGTGTGACCGGTCGCCTAATTAACAGAATTTGTGATACCTAAATGTTCCAAGACAACTCAGCAAACTTGGCCATCCCCACATATAACTCAATAATCGATCGTCCAGTCGGATGAAAATTCAGAAAAACGAAATCAATTTCATATGTAATCATACACGTACACGCTTCAATGTTGTGCGTTAAGAAGGGTGCCCTGTCATCCAAATAATCCATCGATCTCGGTCGTTGGGACACTACCGCCATGCTGCGGATCTACGGCGGAGCCATCAATAAAAATCAGTCAGAGACCACGTCGTGCATTAATCGGTCCAACAGCAACCACCCAGATGATACGGCCGAATCAGTACATCGAGTCATACGGTTGTACTACCAGTGAACTGTGTAAGATATTACTAACTTCGTGCAGCTATATACGTACAAGCACGTACCGTGTCAGTCCTGAAATGAATACAATTAAGTAATCACTGCGATAGTTTTAATCATCAAGAACAGTGACCTCTCGATCGTGTAGCACTAGCAGCTACCTCATGACCAAGCAAGTTTAGGGTAGGTATATTCTGGAACAACATCTTTTTTGGTCCACAGGGCGGCTAATTGCTGACTTGCGCATACTTACGCGCAACTAACCTACGCGGTGCGCCGCCCGCTCCGCTCAGCTCAACCTACGGGCCGGGCGGGACACCAACTTTGCATATGGCTGTGTCGGATGTCTTTACATCAAAGATCCAATCGTTGACTCCGCACCTACCACTTCACCACCGACCCCAGGACCGCCGAACGCGGGCGGTTACCGATTACCGATTATAATCATATTTTGGTGTTCACTCATAATTGATCCCATTCTTTAGAGTGGTATATGTTTCTCTGTCCTGATCCTGGAATGAATACGTACAATGTTTACTTGATTGAATTTCTCCAACTGCAAGACCTTCCTAGATTAGCAACTCGATCGTTAAGACTTTTTTTTTTATGAAACTGGAGGGCCGAAATGCCCCTACAGGACTTTTATTAAAAGAGCAGTCTTACAAGTGCAAATGGGAGGTACAAATGCTCTTTCTAAAGGCAGCTTGAGAACCCACCCTACAAATCTTTGGTTTGTTGTGACGGTATGGTTGGAGCGGCTGGCCGTGCCACCCCTACGAACCATCTTTAGCCAGCCGTACAGTACCTGACTCACTATTTAGTGAGGACCGAAACAACGACAAGAAGAGGACAAATGATAGCCAATCAAGAATCCTTCTCTAACAACTTGCTCCAGGAAAAAGCTCACGTCCCTGTAGCCATAATAAAACTATTCGTCTTAGAGAATGGTAGAAATCGAAAAGGTCAAGCGAAAGCGGGAACAATTCCGAAAAAGTGAAAAACACCTCGGAACCTCAAGAAAAAAATATTGTATGCGATGCCATCGCTCAGTACCTCGTGTGCAACATAGGACTGATGACCAACACGTGTTCACACCCTGGTTGTGCACAACTGGTGGTTCAGTTGTGGAATGCACAGGGTTGAAGATGCCTTACAGAGATCATCGAGGCAGTGTCGCACAGAAGTCGGGTGCGATTATGTCACATAGAAATAGTTTTTTTTTTGGAAGGGTGGCAAGAGCTTTGCCGCATAGAAATATTTTCGAAACTTCAAGGAATGATTTTAGCCCAGTTGTAAAAGAAGTTCATCAGTTGTGCATAGAACTTCATCAACGAGGAAGTTCTGCACTCACAAAAAAAAGTTCCTTCCGCGAGTAGGCCAAATCAAGAAAGAAAATTGGAGAATTTGATCAAACAAAGTGCAAAATGAAACTAAACTCTGGATGCTTCTTCCCTAGAACACAATGTATGTAGCCCCCAAGAGATCTTGATCAAAACCTAGCTTGGTCGAGAAATTTAAAATTTTAGCTCTCAAATTAGGGTTTCACCATTTTCTTGAGATGGAGAGATTGAGGGTACGCGTGGAGGCAAAAGCATAAGCATGTTCCTAAGACATCATGTCACTAAGACTAAACAAGAAGTTTTGGGGGCTTAGAACAAGAGAGATAGGTGTTGGGAAGCCATGTTTTAATCAAGTTCCAAGGGTCCCAAAAACTGAAAAAAAAAAAACGAGCCAAATAACCAGCCAACATAGCAGAAAGAAATCACGATGTAAAAAGATGTATGTCGCACATACTTGTCAAAAAAAAAGGGATATCACGATGTATAGGCCCGCTGTATCAGCCACCGCACTATCATTGGGCCCGAGGTCGCTGAAAGCATATTGATGTTGTGGGCCTCCCACGCCACCCACAAGCGCACTTCACCACGGCCCGACTGCCTGATGGGTGATGATGGACTGGCTATTCCTTTTCCTCCTGTGCAGGGTCAAGCAAGGCCAATATTAGCTGCCGACCGATCGGCGCGCCAACCACCCCGTTTTGGGCCGGCCCAGCCCAAGGCCTGCTCGGGTGGGAAGATGACGCGCCCGACGGCGCCGGAGCTCCTGACGAGGCCGCCGCCGGAGACGAAGACGACGCCGGCGAGCTCCCCCGAAGTTAGCGTCGAGCGTTCCCCCTCCCCTCCATTCTCCCCCGGTTGTCGATGCGCCCGGCCGGCCTGGCCGCGGCCGTCGACACGGCGGCGGCAGGCGGTTCGACCAGCGGTGAGCTCGGCGAGCCGACCAGTCGGCCACCAACACGCCCCGTCAAGCGCGAGGGATGCATATGTACTATATGTACTTAGGGTAATAATACGACAAAGATGCACGTACAACGGTATAGAAGTCGCCCAAAGAATAGCCCTCATCGAAACACATGAATTACATGGACACTTTGTAGTTGTTTCATATGAATTCGTGCGGCTCAATCAGAGTTTGAACTGGGTCGTAGGAACCTTGCACGATTTTGTGTCGATTTCCGCATAAAAATATAAACTACTGCGTTCCGTGACCAAAGATCGGCACCAAGGCACCAAAAGATATGCAAGCACAAGGATATTCAGTACAAGACCAACGTTGCTGAGCAACGAACAAAGCCAACATGTGTTCAGCTGTTGCCGTGTTACAGGCTTGTACAGTTCAAAGGCTAAAAGAAAACCCGACAAAGCACTACCGAGTTAATCCAAAGTACGATCTTAATTATACATACAGATGTTTCACAGTTTCGTCGAACGGCCCAATACAGAGCACAAGCTTAGTTTCACTTACAACACACAACACACCAGTTACACAAGGGTGAATGCGAAAGCCAAGAATGAATTGCCTGAAACAGCATACTTCCCCATGGCATTGGACAATTTGATGGACTCCTGCGCCCAGATTGCATTGCATTACCTCCCTTGGTACAAAGCTCATTCAGGTGAACGAGCATTACGGCAGAGATGGCTGCGCATACTGTGGAGCTATGAATCCGGTCTCAAATGCCTATGCCTGTGGGCAGAAACTGCTGTTCTAGGATGCCAGAGCCAGACCGCTACTTCAAGCCACGTTCTGTCGTAGCTGTAGTAAGTCAGGAGGGACATGGAGATGCTGGGAATTCCCATCTCCTAGGGCAAGCAAAAGCAGGGTATAAGAAATGGAAATGCGTGCACTCATATCAAGTGCAGTATGAAGAGATTGTGGAACAGCTGTACTACCTTTCTTAGGTTCAGCTTTACCATTGGGAGTACCATTGTCACTTTTCTTTGTGTTTAGGAAGCGTCCTCCATTTCCTCTTGCCCTCCTCATCGCGTGCTGATGACGAGACTCATGAAGATATGGCTGCAATATCAAATGCAAGTTCTTAGCAAACTGTCAAGTTATATGCTTCACTTATGACTATAAGTCAACCACTCAAGGGCGTCCGAAAATAACCAAGATACATAGTTTGCTAAGGAGCAAGCTGAAAGCCACTGATACTCGATCTTGAAAAGTACAAGGGAAGTACAGAAAAGACATGGTCATAATACTACTCCGCTAACCTTTCTGGCTTTGACCAACTTTTTCTCAAGTTCAGCCTTGGCCCGTGACTGCCGTCGTCTTAAAATTCCATGGTACTGCTTTGCATTTACATAAACAGGCTCCTCGGATACTTCAAGAGGCAATGGCATTCGAGACTGAGTTAGTCCAGGTAGCTGAAAATGAGCCTGCACAGACAACGTAAATGTAAGGCGCTTTATACATTAATAAAAAGTACTACAACACATGTGGAAGGGAAATGCTTTGAGTACAACAATTTGAATACAACTAAAGTACAACCATGCACCTAAACCTTTCTCATCCATGTGATTTTAACAGTTGGCATCTTGAGTTGTACTCAAATGATTGTACGTGTAGCAGTGCTCTTTGTTTTTCCAAGATAATTCAGGCAGTTCGGTTGATATTACGTAGTTACATAAATTGTATGAAGTGAAGATGAATTAGTCTATTGATCCAAAGATATCTGAGCAGTACCATCTTCCATAGTTATGACAACCTTACTTTTTTCTTCTTTTGACACCTTTAATAAGACAAACTGTAGTGTTGGTTAATGTGCAGATACACACTAACCCTACACACACACACACACTAGCATACAACCAAACGTTTCTGCTTACCATAGGTTAAGCATTTTTTTAAAAAAAAAAAAAAAGGAACCCAAGTATTTTCAATTCAATTTTGCTTCCATTTGATCATGTGCTGTAATTATAGTAGGAAGCATGCTCATAAGATTGACAACTGTTCAATACATCTCCACTCTCTTTAATTCTTTATCTCAGATTTCATATTTTGATTGAGTAAACCATAGTAGTAGCTGGTGCTGTTATTTAGACCAGTGCTATTAAAATTTGCATAAAAAGGGGCCCCATGATTTATAACGCTTAAATCAGCATAGAAAAGTACCACAGCTTGACTTCCATAGGGAGCAACCATGCCTGCATAGTAAGGATCTGGGTACTGATATGCTGCAGAAGCCTACACGAGGAAAGATATAAGGGACATGAGACAAGAAACACGTTCCTTATAAGTTCTCAGAAATGGAAACATAAACAGGCAGGAAACACAGTCTATAGAGAAAAGGGTCCACACAATTGATTGGTTCAGTTCCATCTGTGGGTATGGTGCCAAATACTCTGGCACCAAAGCAGGTATCTTCGATGTGGCATGGTTCTTTTCTTGACCAGCGCTTCCATCTGGAATTAAAATAACATCAGTTCTTGATTTCTTTTGTTGGTAGCAAAAAGTTGCTTGGAGCTAAAAGGCTTTCTTATTATTGTTGTTAGGTAGCGAAAAGATCTACTTTTGTTGCCAACGCAATGATTGATAATGGATCAAACTCTTCATATCTAACAGTATAGCATGTTTACCCAAGTAGAACGTTTACAGCTGTACTCACATACATAAGAACATAACATTCTTCTCTCATCTGACATTATACAACGCAGCATTGTCGACAGAGGCAAACCAATACTATGAAAATTTCAAACAAGGAGCATTAGCCAAACCAAAAGTTGGAACTAGTAAAGCATGGAATTTTGCAACCATACTATATTTCAACAGGCTGAGATGCTTGTAACATCCTTACATGGCAGTCAAATGATTCTTGCAAGGAACCATTTAGCCTGCTAATGGTGAGATACTGAGATATGATAATGCAAAAATGGACAGAGGAGCGATGCAGATCAGTTTAGAGAAGATTGCAGCTTGCTGTGAGCACATTCTCGTGGAGGTGTACAAAGAGGTACTCGTAGGTAGCTACTGTTGAAATTCTAATAACTCGCCACTATTTTGCATTTTTTGCATCAAAACAAACTAATTTATGTTGTTATCATACACATTTCTCTTTTTTTCATCAATGCAATCAAGGATCCACCAAGCTGCTGGAAATCGGTAAAGGATGAAATACTTGGCTAATCAGTGGAAGTTAGGATTAATTAGACGACAAGCAGGACGTACCAAGAAACCTAGAATGGTAGGAGCTCTGCCGATCATTTTGATAGAGAAGGAAACAGTAAAAGCTTTACAAAAGGAAGATGAGCACCAGGCTCATAAGCCAAACTCCCAGAGCAGCAGGGCCCCCAGAAACAAAGACAGAAACTCAAGTTACAGATATTCCGATGCTTAAGCTATCTGCAAATGAGTTCTCCAAGTCATGCAAGCATTTGATGCATGAATGCCATGAAGTTCTATAATATTTAACTCCTGATCCAATTTTCATATTTACTTAAAAATATTTACACATAAAGACATGATAAAGAGAAACGGCCATCATCCTAGCACTGTCAATACTATACCAGGCAAAACTACAGAGCATTTAACACAGATAATAATTTGGATCCCATCATCCTTCTGCACAAACTGCTCTAGTTGATTAAAATACTTGCTTAATATTTATAAGATAAGATGGTACTCCTTCAACACAGAACTCGGCAAGTGGAACTAAATGTGATGATAGATAAACAATAGTACAGTACAACATGAGGACAACAGATATGATACTCGTCCATGAGATTGATGCAGCTACAAAAGATTCGGAATCACAGAACTGAGCAAGGTTTTAGACTTCTTCACTATGAATCTGAAGGACCATAACAAAAATAATGAACGAAACACCAGCCTTCAGCAAGGCTTGCATTCAATGTCATTCGTGCATACTTTTATATCCTATATAAGGAAACTGTCGTGCTATATCTACTCCTTAGTAGTGGAAGCATCTTTTATGCAACAGCTTCCATATAAACATAGAAGGATCTTCCAACAAATTCAAATCTAGATGCAGTACTGTATGCTAAAAGAAGCAAGAACGCTGAACTAAGAGAAAAGGCACCACTACAACAACTTCCTGCAATAATAACAGCTCAGCCATCTCATTATTAACAGGCCAAAAAAAGTTAGCAGCACCATACCTTTTGGTTCCCCAGATCTCCGTGAATCCTCGCTGCTCTCTCGTCACTCGGGGCTCCTTTAGCCGCGCCGCCGCCACCACTACCACCTGCCGGGCTGTTCGACAGGCTAATCCCCGACCCGCTCCCGGGCGCCACAACGGCTGGCGACACTGCACCGAGCACGGCCCCGGAGCTCGTCCACCACGGCTGCACCGCCGGGCCACCGGACGGCAGCGCGGCGCCCTGCCCTCTGGGCTCCACCAGGTTGGTCCCGCCGCGCCGCGAGTCCATGCTGCTCACGCCCGCCGCCCTGCTGGCAGAGCCGCTCAGGCCGTGGCCGTCGCTGTTTCAGTGGCACTGGCATCATGAAGATGAGTGATGGAAAAGTCAAACCGAGCTGAACAGTGGCAGTACTACGTCACAAACGAGGATCGACAATGAAAGCAGGATATGCTCGGTGCAAAAACAGGGTCGATCTCTTGTGTTTGATCGGCGGCACAGCGAATCATGGAGCAGAAGAACACTGGACACGAAACACATCAGGGCCAATTCAACAACAGATAGAGCAAGGTTTCGCCGCAGAGAACCGAGTTTCAGCTCTAGCTACTACCAATTCACTCAAAACCATTTCAAACCACACAAAACGCCCATCACAAGGGAAAACCAAACACCATGGACAAGCAAATTCTCCCTCTACTCGACCAACGAAACGACCAAGCTGCAGCCCCTGCCGCAGAAATCAATCCTACTCCACACACACACATCAGTCCTACTCCAAATCAATCCTGCTGCTCCGATGAACAGGACCATCTCCCCCGATCCGACCAGAATTCCCCAACCCACTAACACTACAAGCTCCCCCGGCCCTCCCCACAACGGCTCCCTCCGTCGAAATTGGGAGGCCGCCTTATCAAACCGCGCCCGGCCAGCGCCCAAAAATGGAAACGAGCTGAGGTCGGCGGCCGCTGCATCAAACCCGAGGCAGCAGGCCAAAAAGCGGGCGGCCAACGACCACCACCAAACCGCCAATCAGCAAGCAAAGCAACGGATAAAAGGAAGCAAGCGAGGGCGAACGAGAGAAGTCGGGGGAGAGAGAGGCTCAGACGCCGCTGCTGATACTGACCACTGGGCGTGAAGGAGCGGAAGCCGGCGGCCAATAGGCGAGCGCGTCGTCTCCTTCCCTTGTTTCCTCAATCTCTCTCGCTCTGGTGGTCCGGCGCGGGTAGGAGGAGGATCCCAGGAGGCTCCGGCCAATCGGAGCACGCTCTGCGCAGAGGTCGTCGCCGTGGACGCGTAACCCTAGCTGCTAACACGGGATTGGGCAAGTGATTATTGTAGTGTCTCGGACAGGTGGACGACGGGCTCGTATCATTTATAGTATTCTTTATAAAAATACAAACTCATTATTATTATTCTAACCCTGTGTTATTTTAATAACAATAAACGAGTTTTTGTGGGGCGTCGGATACGGGTGGACGGTCGTGATTCGGCAGGTAGGAGATTGTCTTCGGATCGGATAGACGTGTGCGCGACAAAAGTAAAGTGGTCCCCACGGGCTCTCTTTTTTTTTTTTTTGGCACGGTTGCTGTGCTGTGCGGTGCGTCAAGGGTGAAGTGACACAAAGAGAGAGCAGGGCGCCGTGGTTAACTTTCTTCCAAAGGATAATGCTAAACAAGAGCGAGGTGGCTAATCCCACCCGGGACTCCGGTAATGCGTAGCACGCGGCACGTCTAATGCCCGTTTAATTAAGCTTGAACTCTGCCAGATGGCGGGTTAGCGAGTTAATCACCATCTTTTGTGCTACTTTTGCCCCATCTTGTACTACAAATAATGGTCCTTGATGATGTTCTGATTAGCCAGCGCATGCAGTTTAGCTTGCCTTTTCGATCGCCACTGAGAGAGTAAATGATGTCTTCCACGGTACGGTACGACGGCACTCCTACTTGAGCCCATACGTTTGTTGCCTGCTGTTGCACATAAAAAGTTTGGTGATTTGAGGTACGAGTACATGCTAGCAACCGTATGGGACGTGATGGTTTTCATCGGCGCTTTTGTTTTTGTTTGGTGTGATTAGTAGGACTCCGGTGATTAGATCACGTTTTTTAGTTAAGACTTGAAGCATATGAAAAAGCGAGATCCCGTGATTTTTTTTTGTTTTTGTTTTTATGCTCCTCAAGGATATTCCTTTTCTTTTTGTTTAAGAACAATCCATCAAGGATATTCTTTTTTTTTAGAAAAAAAAAAGTAGATTATGCTTATTCGAGAAGCTTGGGAAAAGCCCCGGAGCTCGGTGACATAGAGTGCAAAGTGCAGCCACATGTACGGACCAAAGGAGATTTGCAACATATATAATTAAAATTCGCACCAAGTCAGCTTGTTGTGTGGTTATCTGGATGGCATGTTGTCTCGGCTCATATTGTTTCAGCTGATGGCCAATCCGGTGGGCTCTGGCTCCTAACCGGGGATGATGTAGACGTGCAAGTTATCGATTTTAGTCGTTTCTTTATTTTCGCAACTTGTTATTTTAAGAGTGTCTGTAAGAACTTTGGTCTTGTTTGTGTGTATGGAGACCCCCATCACCTCCAAACTAGATGGATTTGGAGGCAGGTCCGTAATTTTGTTAGTCATCACTCGGACCTCCCTATTGTATCCATGGGGGATATGAACAATATTATGCATGTATCTGAAAAGGTGGGTATTAGACCGGCCAATGCTCGTGTCATTTCTGATTTTTGTATGCTTGTTAAAAGCTGTGGCTTCACTGATCTGGGCTACAATGGCCCCGCCTACACTTGGACCAACAAAAGATTCAGCAGCTTCCCTGTTTATGAAAGGCTCGATAGATTTTTCGGCAATGCCGAATGGTGTATTTATTTTCCTAACACTTCTGTATATCATTTGCCAATGATGCAAAGTGACCACAGCCCCATTCTTGCGGTCATAGATTCAAAGAAGAGGACAAAAAACAAACTTTTCAGGTTTGAAAATTGGTGGCTGCATACAGAAGACTATTACAAGGTGGCTACAATGAGTTGGAACAAGTCCAGGAGGAGACCCTTCACAAAAAAAATCAGGTACCTATCTAATGACTTAAAAAAATGGTGTCGATCTAAACCAAGAAATTCAGATATCCTTAAAGACCTCGAAGCTAAGATCTTGTCTATGCAGCAAAACCCCCTCATCTGCAGGGACCATAATCTTCAGAAGGCTCTGATTTTTCAGCATGAGGACATTTTAAAGAAAGAAGATATTTATCATAGACAAAGATATAAAAAGAAATGGTCTCAGGAAGGAGATAGAAATACTAGATTTTTTCATCAGGCTATCATTAAGAGATGTAGAAGGAATACTATTACTTACCTAGTAAATGATGATGGTACGATCGCTAGTTCTCCTGATCAAATGGCTATTTCCATTAACAATTACTTTAAGGATATTTTCGGGTGCCAAGACAGGGGTTCCGGATCGATATTGATTGGATCCTCTAGCGAGCCAACCGGCGGCTAGTTTGGAGGAGAATCTGTTCACCGATTCAATACCGCATAAACAAAGAAATTCTAACTCTAGTAAAAAATATGAAAACTAACACTTCTCCAGGACCGGATGGAATGAATGTGGAGTTCTACAAATCTGCTTGGAGTTGGATTGGTAAGGAGGTAATCTCTCTGGTGCAATCTTTTTACACTCATGCTTCCCTGCCTGCCGATTTAAATAAAACATACATAACTTTAATTCCTAAAAATAGTGTCCCCAAAACCCCTAGAGATTACAGACCCATCAGCCTCTGTAACGTGGCCTACAAGATTATCTCAAAATCTCTAGCTGAAAGAATTAAAACGCATCTCCCACACATTATCCATCCATCCCAAGCTGCTTTTATCCAGGGTCGGCATATTGCTAGCAATATCATAATTGCTCAAGAAATTATTCATAGCTTTAACCTAAGGAGTTGGCGTCAAAAGGCTTTTTTTTTTCTTGAAGATAGATCTAGCAAAAGCCTTTGACCGCTTGGAATGGAGTTTTATTGTTCGGGCTTTAAGAAGACAAGGGTTCAAAGAACCATTTCATCGGGTTAGTATACACTTGCATCTCAACCACCACGTTTCAGTTCTCATAAATGGTGAACAGGACTGAAGTTTTATCCCTCCGGGGGTATTAGACAAGGTTGTCCCCTCTCTCCCTACCGGTTTATCATTGCAATTAATGAATTATCCATTAGCCTCTAAAACCGTGCTTCTAACAATGAGATTCAAGGTATCTCCTTAGGGCCAAATTGCCCACCTATACACTCTCTTCTTTTTCGCAGATGATCTCATCATTTGTGGGCAAAGCCAGCGAAGAGGAAGCTTCGCAGTGTCGGCTTCTACAATCCTTCAAGGGACATCAGGACAGACCCCAAATTTGGAGAAGTCAGTTATTCTCTTTAGCAAAGGGGTGGATCAAAATAGCAAAGATCAGGTTAAAAGAATCTTTCCAGTGAAGGACCTACCTGCGAACTCTATTTATTTAGGCCACCCTCTTGTTTTCAACCATGCCGACGTAAATAAGGCCTATAATTTTGTTATTAATAAATTCAAAGCTAAACTTACCACTTTAAAAGCAAACAAACTAAACCATGCAGGGAGACTCACCTACATCAACTCTGTTCTTTCTTCCATTCCCATTTACTACATGACCACCATCCTTTTTTTCTAAAAAGTTCATTAAGAAAATAACTTCCATTATTAGTAGATTTTGGTGGTCAGGTATTAGAGATGAAGAAACCAAGTCATCTTTCCATTTTAGAAGCTGGAAAGATGTCTGCAGGCCAAAGAAAGAAGGAGGTCTAGGGGTAAGGGACATGTACCTTATCAACAAAAGTTTATTACTAAACGCGGCCTGGAAGATCGCTACAGGTATAAATCCTTTTCTTACAGCTATTATTAAATCAAAATATTATCCTCACACAAGCTTTTGGAGAGCAACCAATACAAGATCTAGATCTGCTTTTTGGTCCTCCATAGTTAAGATTAAAAACCTCCTTGTTGACCTTTCATGACGGTCCAGATTCATAAAGGGAATTCAAGTTTATGGTCCACACCATGGTGTGCGTTTGGCAAAACATCTATGATCACTTGAATCTCCCTGTTACTGTCCAAAAACTTCCAGATACTATTGCAGATCTGAAGCTCCCAAATAACATCTCTTGGAACTCTACCCTTATTGAACAAATTTTTGACTACAGTGCCTCTACAGCCATCAAATCCACCACCCTAGTCCCTTCGGACTCTGAGGATAAGCTTATCTGGACCCAATCCAGAAAAGGCACGTGCACCACTAAGGAAGCCTTTCGTTTCCTGAATGCCCAAAACCATATTGTCCTCCCCGACCAGGGACCTAGGTCTATTTCTACCTCTTCTTTGCTTATCCTCAAAAAAGTTTGGAAATCAAAAATTATTCCCCCAAATATAAAAATCTTTTCTTGGAGTCTGATCAGGAATGCGTTACCCACAGGATTGAGAGCTGGTAGCCTTTCAGTCCATATAGACAAAAATTGTAGCTTATGTGGAAAGGAAGAAAATGAGGCCCATATTTTCTTCCATTGTGATTTTGCTAGACTTGTATGGTTCTCTTCTACCCTTGCTTTCAGGTCTTCTTCTATGCCTGAGGAACATGAAGGTGTCCAACAAACTCTTCATCACATTATCACTGCTAATACTACAGAAAAAGACTTAATGAGAATTCTCACGACCCTCTGGTATCTTTGGAGAGCCAGAAATGATGCAAGATTTAAAAGAAATAATTGGTCCCCCTTTCAGGTCCATCATTCTGTGGAGGCTGAAATCAAGCTAACGGCTCCCGGTTTGCACCATGGAGACCGACACACTTTGCAACAAGACAGTTGCACTTGTCCTTCATCTTATGCAGGTACTGAAAGTTGGGTGGCCGAACAAACGATCCCTCGAGCACCGGTCTCAACAAGGGCAACAAATGTTACCTTTCACTTTGAGTGCTACACAGATGCATCGTCAACACCGGACACTTTATTGCAGGAACCATCTACAGCGAGGACTCGAAATTCACATTGTTGATACTACCAACAATGTCCGCGTGAGAAGTACAAGCACAGCTCTCAAAGCGCACATCTGTGCTTATGGGTGAGGCTGCGGCACTTGCACTTGCCGCGGAAATCCTAAGAAAGCTTCAAGCGGATTCGATCTCTTTCCATACCGATAGTCAAATACTATCGATTACCTCAATGGTCCAAGAGACAAAGAACCACCAGATTGGCGGATCAAGCCCTTTACCCAAAGATTCTTCAACAATGTCAATGGGATCCAGCTCGGCTTGACGAAAATCGACAGAAGCAAAAAAATACGGCTCATCTTCTAGCTAGTGGAGCCTTTAGATCACAAAGCAAACCTCCCCCTAGCAGGTTTTTCTCGTTGAATGTACCAATCCAAATCATGCCGACAGCTGTACACTGCTAAAGTTCCTACAGCCAGCCATCTATGACCTGTATTACATTATGTCGGCATTTTGCCGTTAATCAATGAATCTTTCTGCTTGTTGTCAAAAAAAAAAAAAAAACTCGTATAGGTAAGGGAAGGTTAAAGATCTATCAGTGATTATGTCTTGCGGTCTAATTCGTTCGTGTGGAATTAGATTTCACACTATGCCTCGAAACTCAACTTAGATGAGCATGGAAGAGAGTGGTAGAACACTCTCAATTTAAATTAATTTTGTTAAATTTAAACTATGCGCCGTGAATCACATTACTCTAACTCGTACTGACATGGTCAGTGCTGGACATGGTAGACATTGGGTCGGTTAGACTTTGCACCGTACTACTGTTGAATAAGCGGTGGTAGCCTTCATCTCACACGACGAACAATGGCAATTCCGAGATCAGACGTGGAGTAGCAATGCATCTCTCTGACTTCCTCCAATCCGGATCTGCCGGGCTCTATTACCATCCGCTCGTACGAGCCAGATTTGGGTAAAGGCTGAAACGCCAAAAGAGGCACGTCGACCGTGGACGGGGCCGACCAACGGCCAACGGCCAGCTCGAGCGAGCCGTGGGTCCCGCGCCTCCGTTGCAGCAATGCTGGGGGCAATCCCGTCATTTGCTCCGTGGTTGCGTGTCCCGCGGGCCCCGCCGGTGCGCGCGTGCCGAGGACAGCGCCAGCGCCAACGACAGCGACAGCCCAGCGGACTGCCGGAGCGCGGACGGCGACGGACGTGACGTCCCCACCCCCACGCGTCCCTCGCGGTGCGGGAACGGGGACCATGCGGCGGCGACGTGGCCGGCTCCGCCGCGGCTGGTGGAGCGGGCGCGACGGCGACGGACGGGGCCGCGCGGGGCGGGCACGTGACGGCGCCGCGACCGCGAACTCGGCGATGGCTGGCCGGTCGTCCCTCCTGCCCCTCCTGGGCGTCCTGGTTGGTTGGACTTGAAGTCCTCTGCCGCGTGCGCTGGTGCAGTGCAGTGGTGCGGGTTAGGTGCGGCCGGCGGCTGTCTCGTGGCGAGGCGGCAGCTCGGGTTTTGGGGAGCACAGCTCCTCCCGCGCCGGCGCGTGGCGTCGTGACGTGCCGCGCCGGCGGCCGGCCATCCTCCAAGTAACCAAGTTGGAGTTCCCTGCACGCACGAATCATGCTCGTAGCCGGTTTTGCAGAAACAACAAACAAGTACCGTGCCTGTCGCTGTGCGGGTTGCCATGCTCGGCAACTCATGATTTTGTTTGAGCTAGTAGTATTTACGTACGCTGCCTTTGCCTCCTCGTCACCTCGCCTTTTGTTTCGGAAAATGGCAAAGGCTACGAGCCGATAAGAGTACTACTCCACTTACCGATAAGAGTACTACTCCACTTACCAAGTTGCGCTCAATACACATCTACTGTACTAGTACCACTAGTCTACTATTAGCGAGAGTTTCAAAAGAACACATCAACAAATACTTTATGTTGAGTTAGGTTTAGGGACCGTTGGTTCCCATGAGCCTAGGGACTACGCCGTAAACTATTAAATATGAGGATTTGAGATTAATTTTTAATCTTATTTGATTCCTGTTTCACTAGACTCTTGGGGACTAGGGACTAATTTCCGATCCCCCGCGATACTTTTGAGCCTTTAGAAAGTTAATTACAAGACTGGGTGTGTTTTGTCGGGCTTTGACTTTTGAAAAAGCTGTTGTGGGTTGTGGTGTTGGAAGCGGTTTGTGAAAGCGGTGCATGGAAGGATAAGTAAGTCCGTTTGGTTGAACATATGTGGTTTTTGGAAAAAAAATTGTTGTCAATGGTCCCCATCACATCTATGACCCACATCTCATCTAGGACCCTATGTTAGAATTTTGCTCCGACGGGCGATGGTAGGGATAGGTCTAGACTAAACCCGTGGCAAAACTAATTAAAGTTAATCACATGCTACTTTAATATGAATGCAAATCTCGACAACATGAGCAAATCTCATCATGTGGCATCGGCATTTTTTTTTTTTCTGAGTTGGTGTCCACTCACGAAGCTGGAAGGTTATCTAGTGAGATGCACCCTCTTTGACTTAATGACAGGACCTAATGAAAAATTTTGAAGAGGCAAAAGAGCAGCCACTCCTACGGTCCTACCTTTTATAGGAGAGTGGATATATACGGCGTACACTATGTAGTATACTCCCGTGCTTCTAGAGAGATCGGGGGTGTCAGATTGAAATGGACGGTTCCGGTCGTACGCATGCAAGTACTCACGGTAGTAGACGTACAGTACAATCAAGGTTACATGCTCTCCTCATCTCCTGGGCACAGAACCGTTGACTGAGGCAAGATTTGCAACAGAGAGGAGGAATCAGGAAATGGAATGGCCTCGAAAACTGTCATGCCTTTAGTGTTATACTGACGACGCCCTGTACCTAGTTTATTTTAAAAAAAACTTTCAACAGCTTTATTGATTTATCAAAACAGATACATCTCTTACAAGCAATTGTAGGATAGATACGGGTGGTTCATCCGACCGCGAGAGCTTTTCTCTAATAAAAGCTTGCGTGGCTAACTTATGCAAGAACCTGGATTACATAGTTTATTACAATGAATAATGGAAATTGCCGCAAATTCCTTCCAATAAATGGCACACTCATCTCGTATATTGTAGCTGCAACTATGGCTGAGAATCCTCTGCATCCTCCTCCGTTGACCGGAAAATGAAGTAATGAACTGAACTCTGCCTTTTCCCGTCCTTCTCTTCTTCCTCCTCCTGTTGTAAGATTCGTAGATGTGGACGGCCCAAATCGACAGCTGGAAAGAACAGGGACCATTGGGTTGGATAGCAAGCTCGGCAGCTTGTTGGGCCGGAAGCCTGGCCCGTTTAGGTGCTCTCTCGCTGATCACTCATCAGTTCGTGGGCGTGCTTTGCGAGCACAAGACTTACTCTACTACGCTAAAAAAAAAGATGTTCTGGTAGCTAGTATTACGAACCTCGCCAAGCCTAGCAAAAGTATCGAGCTTGCACCACGGTTTGGATCAAGCTCTGCCTCCGAAATCGAGCTTTGCCGGCACACCTTGGTTGACGAACTGAAGGAGACTCTGCATCATGCATGACCAAACTTGCTTGGCTTTGAGCTTTGACAGGGGAGGTGAACCAGGCAAAGAGAACCAGGCAAAGGGACCAAGCAAAGACGACATGGAGACAAATTTGTTCTTTGAAAGATCGGAACCACAAGCCACTGTCATCCCTTCTTTTTACGCAAACAAATCCAACGGGTTGGACTAACCGACCACAACGGATCACGGGACGCCATTGCCGCCATCTTCTCCCCGTCCGTCTCGGCAAGGCTGCTCTGCTCGGGAGTCTGAACAAGAGGCAAGTATTAGGTCAGAACTTCGGATCCCAATCCCCGCCGGGCAGCACAGTCTGATCTGATGATGGGGCCATGGGGGCCTGCCATTAGCGACCGAGCCGCAGCTGCAAGACGACACCGAGGCTAGATGACCGGTTGGTGTCACGTACGCCTGCTTTGCACCCACTGAACTGAGGAGCTCTGAGCTCGACCGGTAAAAGTCGGCAAGGGCAAGCAAAGCCGCTGCGCGTGCCCGTGCCGCGGTCCCGCGCGCACAGCGCCGAGCCGAAACGACGCGCACCCGCCTGCCCGCGTCCGTGCTGCTGCTGGCTGGGCTCGCCGGCCGCCTCACGGTCACGGGTCACGGCCGAACCACCACCACCACCACCCCACCTCGCAGCACTCGCCTCGCTAGGCGCCTAGCAAACGCGAGCGGTTTCCCAGGCGAGGGAGGGGACGAAAGGGACGCCACGCTACGTCGTTTCGGAAATCATGGCATGCGAGGCAACGGTCGCCTAACCTAAAACGCGTACAGTACTCCTCCAGGAAAGCAGCTCGCAGCGGCCGGCAGGCAGCGAGTGTCACACTGTCACGCTCCAACACACACACACACACTGACACCGCACAAGGACTTGCCGCTGTTGGTTATTTGACTCCTCTTTTGTCCCCGCCGCGCGCGCATGGCCCCTCTCCTGCCTGTCTCTCCGCTCTCTTTATAAGCAACACACAACGGCGGCGTAGGCCAGGGTGAGAGAAGCTAAGCGGCGTCGGCGTCGCGGTGCCAATCAGCTCTGCAGTGCGCGACCGGGGTGCTGCCGCGGTGGTGGGAGATGGCGACTGTGCCGTCGCCGTGGACGCTCGCTATGACAGTGAGAGTGAGGAGGTCGCTGCAGGAGGGGGCCGCCGGCGCGGCGTCGTACGCCCAGGCGCAGCGAGCCCCACAACAGGGGGGGCAGCGCGGCCCGCGTCCACGGCAAGGTCGGTGGAGACGCTGGTGGTGATCGTGGCCGCCATCGTGCTCGCCGCGGTGCTGGCGGGCGTCCTCGCGCGGGTGTGCGGCGGGCGGCACGTCGTGCCGAGCGCGCAGTACCACGACGAGGAAGGCTGGGTGGGAGAGGCGCTGCCGGAGCTGCCTCGACAGCGGACTGCCACCGCCACCACCGCCACCGCCGGCGCAGGGGTCGTCAAAGACGAGTGAGGCCAAATAGTAGTAGTGCTTGTGCATTGTGTAACTGTGTTACTTAGTAGCCTGCTGCGTACATGCTGTAGTGCTGTAGAATAGTAATGCTTGGTTACTAGCGTTTGCATTACTGCAGGCTGCTTATGAATATGAGCGTATGCAAAGTTTGTGTGTAATTAGAACAGCCGGATATGTCTGCTAGCTATTTGTACACGGGAGTGGTACAAGGCAGGACATGAGGCATTAGTCCTCGTTGTCGTATTTTTGTACCGATAGCTTAGTACTAGTAAAGTAAACTTACTTAATGAGAGTACTTTTAATGATTAACGACCATCACCAGTCAGTAGCCTATAATAAACTACAATCTCCAGTCGGATTTAGTTAGCGCAATTCTGCAAGGAATATATACTTTCTCCTATCATATGCTAAGTCGTTCTAAGTCGTTAGCGACCGCCGGTGGATTTTGGTTGTTGTAAGAGAGCTCTGAAACAAGCCGAAACTAAACAAGCGACGGCAGGCAGGAGCAAACCCCTCGGGCATGCCCTGTTCGCTCCTTTCTGCGTGGCTCTCTGCCGCTGCCAGACAAGCTGGTACCGTACCGTGGAACCCAGGCTTTAGTCTTTTTTTTTTCTCGCGAATTACAAAAGTACATTAAGGCCAATTCTAATTACAATTTTAATCTCCATGATTATGTTAGTAATGTACTTTTACTCGATACTTTTAACCGATATATACTTAGCTAGGAGTAGCTTTCTACCACTATGATTCTTTTGCCTATTCGGTTAGTATTTTTATTGAGGGAAAATAAAAGGAGGGCGCCCTATTGGGATTTATTAAACACAAGACACGTGTATATATCGGTTTCAAGAAACAAATAAGGAAAAAATAAGAAGAAGAAGAAGAAGAAGATCAAAACTACACAAAGACTACTAGCAATGATCGAAGTGAAGGATTTTTGCTCCAAGTATATGTTAGGAGAAAGTATATGTTGTGCATATTTGAATTGAGACCGGTTTTCCATGAAAAAAAAAATCATTTTAGATGATCCAAATCGCCCAGGACATGGATACCAGGACTTCCACAAAGAACGGCACATTCAATTGAGTTTTAAAGCGCATTAGTATATCAGTTATATAATTATATTGGATCAATCAAAGCCCATTAGTACATTGCATTGACACCACGAAAAAAAAAAAGATGGATTAAATTTTCCTCAAACCCTGGATGATAAAGCACGCAAGTGTAATCTTCATATTCTTATATCTGAGAATTTTCCTCGTGCTCAACCTGGCTTTGATGGCCGAAGGTTGATGGCCGCAACCACCTATAAACAGGGTAAATTTGAATTTGCCTGTGGCCAACAAGGTGTTTCCGTGTTTATAAATCTCCGAGAAGAGAATAGGTTAGAATGCCATGTATAAATGTGAATTGACTTCTAATCTAATGGTAGGACGGTCTAGTTAAACGCTACCAACCAGGGTTCAAATTCTGGTGCTCGCATATTTTACTGAGATTTTCTCCAGATTTTTCTAGGATTTATCGGCGTTAAGTGGCAAGCGATATTCACCTTTACAACAAGGCGTTATCAGTGACTTTAGAAATGCCCGGGTCTGATGAGTACTCCTAAATAGAATCCATCGTGATAATATCTGCCTTGTTTAGATGGTTTTAAATTTTACATCCAAACCATTACCGTGGCCTAATTTTAAGAAGTTTTGAAATTTTGAAGACATCAAAACAAGGATGCGCCCTGCAACGGTAGCCTGTGGAAATGTGCATGGGCCCCACGCCCTTCTAGCCTTTCCTCTCCTGCATGCACCGGTCCCCACCATTTCCTTCTGATGCACACCGCGTGGAGAATCGCACGGTCACAAATCTCGGTTGACGGAGTCATATGGTTACTGTATAAAAAGAGGGCCCCTCCCCCGGCTCTCCCAACCCAAACCCGAACGAAGAATTGTTTACCCTTTCCTTCCTTCCTCAATCGGAATCCTCCTGCCCACACCAGAGAAAGCGGAGCGATCGAAAATGGCGCCGCCGTCGTGGATTATCCTCTCCAACTTCCCTCGCGTCTCCGACACACCCCTCCCGGACAACTTGGCCCTCTCCCTCAAGGTCGAAGCTCCCCCGCGCGTCTCCTTCCTCACCGTCGCCCCGCGGGTCTTCCCCAACAACTACGGGCTCGAGTTTATCGACGCCCTCGACCCTTCAGGCCTCCTCGTCGTCGGGCCCAACTACTGCGTCCTCGACATACGCGCCGCCACCTTGTCGTACCGGCTCCCCGAAAGACCTCCCTCCTACTTCGACAACGACTACACCAAGGTCGGCATCATCGCCGACCCCGCCGGTGCTGCTGGTGCCTTCGTTCTCGCCGACTTCCACTTCAGAATCGGCAGTGAAGGCGAGGACAACACCCTCGCCCGCTACTGGTCAAGGACCAGCCACTGGGCGCACCGAGCCTCAAGCCGGAGACGATGAGATACCCGACGAGCCCTGGGCCTTCGCAGACGTCGTCTCCCACGACGGCGACATCTGGTGGATCGACACCGACCTCGGCCTGATCACCTGCCCCAACGCCTTCCGCGAGATACCCCCTCCCCCCTTCCGCTACGTCCCGCTCCCGGACGTCGACGATCACCTCTCCTCCGACTCCGACTATGTCGCCCGCCGCTACGTGCAGCTCAGCAACGCCAAGTTTCGCTGCGTCCAGATCCGCAAGCCCAAGGGCCACGCCCGCGGCGCCGGCGCCGCACCCACGTTCATCACCATGCGCACGCTCAACGACCCGGAGACGGCCGACTGGACGGACCCCGAGTACGAGCTCTCCTTCGCCGACATCCGGGCCTCCGACACCTTCAAGGCTGCCGGCCTACCGGACAAGGACCCCGTCTTCGCGCTCATCCACCCCAAAAACCCCGACGTCCTCTACTTCTTCCTCGACGCCTACCTCTTCGCCTTCGACATGCACGCTAAGAAGCTGATCGAATGCGAGGCCCACGGGCTCGGGTCAGCTTTCTTATCTGCCGCCTCCGTTCGCGTCTGGGAGTTGCCGCCCGACTACGCCGCAGCAATCGCACCTGCAGGTACTTGCCTTCTCGGATCACGATCATCAAATTCATTCAAACACCCAACGCACTGCTACCTATCCTGTGGGCTTGGCCTTCTCGCATGCATGTACTCCTATTGTAGATCATCATTCATACAAGTTCAGTTAATGTTATAGAGCTTGCGTTGCTGCCTGAATAACGCCTGATATATCATCATCTGACAGTTGCCCATGCATGAGTTTTTTTTTTTTTTTTTTTTGCTTAGTTCTGGTGAAGACATTCTTTAATTGTCATGTCTCTATAGACAGTAGACACATAAGCACGCCAGAATGAATTATTGCTTCTCTCCTTGTTTCAATTTGTTCTGACATCGGCTTGTTTATTACACACACATGTAAGTGTTCATTCATGCTTGAAATTGATTGTGCATCTTAGTGCCTGCAAAGGTAGTGTCAAATAGTATATGGGATCTAGCATGATGCAAGTTTATTGCATTGTTGTTTGGAGGTCGGATATATGGCTGAAATAATTGTAGTCTCCTTCACTTTGTTTTTCGTTTCTAATGGTACGGTGGTGTCAAATTATCAATGCACATAATTGCATTTATCATAAACTTTGTTGTACTTTTACCTGATTAGTGAACGGATTGTGATACTTGTACACTCAGTTTTATACCATTTGAGTCGATTAATGTGAAATCTGATAAAGAAAGTTTTGGAATAGTGAAACATATATAGTATGAGTTTGAACATCTTTGGGTATCCTTTTAATTTGACTCTGAATTTTATTGCCTTCTGATCGTTAGTGTCATCTCTGCTGCTCTTGGAAATCAGCAACTGCATGAGATCGTACTAATAAACTGTTACTACATGGTCACTTGGTTATCTGATATCCAAGACTCCATAGGATTGGCAGATGGAAAGGATTTTTATCAAACTGCTGTGACATTTTACATGTCACTGTTCTTTTCTCCTTTAGTAGTAGAAACATTTCTTCCTATTTGTTTTCTCAGGAAGTAGATTTGTGGAAGCAGGCTACTAATAAGACTGTTTTTGTTGGCCTGTACATATTTTGAAAATAGAAATCACAAGCTTATAAAACCAATAATTAAACTTTGGTATTACTTGGATATATCTTTCTGCATGGATTGATTGAAAAGTGTAATGCTTAGATACATGTACAGTATTGCTGGTGGTTAAGGTTCATTTCTAGTATGCCCGATTTAATTTTCCAGCATTGTGTTGACTGTTTTAATTTCACTTTGTGGTCTTCATAACTGGGTAATATATATCATTAAAGTGTAGTGTAGTGACCCCTCGACATGCATCCAATTGATATATTCAGTGCGAGATATTGTTGGTGATCTTCATTAGTCATAAACAAGTTGCTGCAGAATGTGCATGGCATGCATGCATGTTGATGGCCCTTCTTGTTTCCTATATATAAACAGTTTTTGCTGCATAGTGATCTTTGGTTTTTTTTTTGAAGCTTTTCGTCACTAGAAGGTTCAATGAAGAAGAAGAGTTAGTTGGGGACAGTGATCAGGTTTTTGCAGGTGAGGTGAAGTTGTTTTATTTTGATGCAATATGACATGGATGTACTTAGATAAGTAGATGACATAGGAGGAAAGCACTAGCGATCTCTAATGGTATGTATCTTGCTTTTGTCCTGCAGGTTTAGAAAGCAATATGATGTTGGAGTCTGTAGATGAAGCTAGTATCAGCTCGGAATGGGAAGATCTAGCGAGTTTCGTGAGGAGCATTATATTCACCCCTGGTGTTTGGTAGTTTAGAGCTCTCTATAACGCTTTGACGATGGAGTTACCTATCTCATCTAGTACTAAGGATGAACATACTATAGATAAATGGACATGGTTCTGCTAGCTAGTCTGCTAGTGTCAGGGTATGTTGATATTATGCTTTCTGGTGCTGTTTCTGTTATGCACAGTGCTGCAATATTATTTCGGAGGCATGGCAATGAGGAAATGGTTTTGTGCTCGGTTTTTGCATTGGTTGGTTGGATTGCCGTGGGGGTAAACTTTGTATTGGATTCAATTCGCGGAATTTGCATACTGTACGTACATAATGTGCTGTTGTTTTGGCACCGTTCAATCCAGTGCAGTCACGCAGTCGCTGCTCCTGGACCTGGTGCACGACCGGTACACCTTGCAAATGGACCATGCCGGTATCCAAAGCAAGCTACTAAAGGCTCCTTTAATTTCCGTTTCCATTACTATGCTTGGGCACCTCTGGCTGCCAAGCTCCCTGCCTCCTGCTCTGCCCCATGGCATTGCCAGGCACATTGACCGGTCAGAAAAGCATATTAGATGAGGTGTCGACCGGCTCCTCGCCTCCTCTCGGCCAGCTTGTTTACTATTGAAATAACCGGCGGTCGCTAATGACTTAGAATGACTTAGCATATGATAGGAGAAAGTATATATTCCTTGCAGAATTGGAACAATCATACGCGAACTATCCATCGACGATTGGCCGAGAGTACTACCAGACAATCCGTGTGATATTGTTGCAATCAACTCAAACATCACCGTAACACCAATGCGAAATGACAAATTTCTCATAGGGAAACTGATTGATATTAACATGACGTGCTAACGGCTTTTACAATAGGCACATTACCCAGTACAGTTCAGTTATTTCTTACTTTTACAACCACGACTGCAAGTGAAACTTAGAAACGATCCATTCGCAAGGCAAGATAGCTTACAGCCGTCCACGCCATAAGCGTTTCACTGATAATACAGGGGAGAGAAAAGGTTAGTCTCTTGAAAAGTTCAGTCAACCTTATGCGGGTAAATAAGCTCTGCAGTTTACTTACCTCGGGATAGCAGTCCTGATGTACTATGGTTTCGTTATGTGGATTAACATGTGCCACGCAAGATAGTCTCCCCTGCAAAAGCCAAGAACAATCATTAAAGGATTCAGAAGTACTACATGTGGATCATACTGAGTATACACTGCAAGCAAAGAACCAATAACGTGCACTCCTGGACAATCTTTTCGCCCTAATATTCATCAATCTTTTGTTTAGCGCACAAATGTTGGCTCAACTGGAAAAAAAAAACATCTCTAGCTTGTGAGAGCTACAGGCATTGGTGGAACTGTTATTCTAAAAATTGTAAAAACAATTTTGTTTGCTTATAAGAAATTTGAATGCAATATACAAGAACAAAAGTAACATTCTTGCAACCATGAACATTAGATCAATGAACAATGAAACCATTAACATTCTTGCAGTCATACAATATTATCAGTTTATCACCACAGAACTATGTTAATAAACCACCTATTTTACAGCAATATAGTTACACAAATACACACATAGAAGTACTGTTCTAACATGTGAAACCAAAAAAGGGTAGAATGAAAAGTTGAAAAATAGCTCCATCAGCTTTTTTTTTTTTTTTTCTAATTTCTTGCATATTTGAATTTTTTTCCATAAAATGAAGAACCATGCCTGGTGCAATGGAGATTCCACAATGAAAATTTTGCACTGGTCATCAGTCCATGTAATCAATGGAACAAAACTAACATGGCAAAGGATTATACATAGGCTTCTAGATATGACCTGCTCCTCTACAGCCTAATCCTCCAACAATATTCTGGAGAAGAGAGAAAAAAGGAAGATTTGTTGTATCATGGGTAAAGTAACTGTGTGCTCTTGTTGCAACTATATGCCAAAACAACTGTATCCAAATGCAAAAACCAAAGGCTGTAGGCAACTTGGCATCATGCCTTATATCCATCAACATTGCTTAAGGCATTACTTAACGAATTAACATGGTCACTTTCATATTTTACTCTAGCAGATAGCTCATCAAGGAATTAAACAAATTACTTTCACCAGTAGTCCAGTACCATTGTACCAAACATATCTTTACAGAACAAGGAGATTGAACTTTCTATGAACATCACAGGGCATGTGATGAGTAGGTGCCATACTGAAGCTTAAGTGTCTCTAGCAGTCCCCTGGTCTCTAGCTTTATGGCAACGAGGAGAAAAACTTAACAACCTCACTAGACTTGGCGAGAACCTGGCAAGGTTTAGAGAGCCAAACTAGCACTTTATCATTGCCAGGAGATAGGTTAGCTTTCAGGAAAACCCGAAGACAGGCGAACCTCGGAGAACTTTCCCTGAGTTCCTACTCCTACAGAGAACACAAGTCATTGAGAATTGTTTTTTTTTATGAGTTAGATAATCCTGACACTTGACGTTGTTAAGTGATAAGGAGATGGGGAAATGGGGCTAGTTGCCCCATCAAGGTTTTGTAATGGAAACATGCCAGCAGGGCTGGTAGGACTATCCACAGTCAATATAAATCTTATTGAAATGTTTTGATATATCCATGCATACTTTGAAAAATCCCTCAACTATAATATCCTTTTAGACACTCTTGACTTTAGAACTTCAGATTGTTCTCCTGCAGCAGGATTAGGAAAAACAACATGGATGCTACCCTGTTTTATTTGTTCAATGAGACAATAGTTTTCCTGTTAGAAAATGACAAAATGATGCAAGAGGTATAGAAGCAGAAAGTGCAAGCGATAGACTCCATTAACTAACACTGTCTTTTCCTTTGGGCAGAAAGCCTTCATTTGGGCATGAAAAACAAAAATATTAAAGCAATATAGCCTCCATGCCAGTAGTTCCATAAATTACCAGGAAGGGATACATTAAACTTTCACGTACAAAAAGTGAGAAATGATAACAGGAACATGTGAAATGTTGACAAGTATTATTCTTCTCATGTGTCGTTAAATCTATCAGTACTCTCCCTCTTACTTGGTGTCCTTTAATGATTGCAATTTATTACTGTAAATCAGTCACTTTAGCCAGTGATTAAACATGGAGACAGAAAATAAAAACAACAGAAGCCAATGCCATGTATTCTTAATTTCTTAAAGAGGCAACATACTAAATTACTGTTACATCTTGAAACAAAATCTTATAGAAAAATGATATCTAGATACAGGAGGTAACTTGTCACTGATCATGGTAGAAGCAACAATGAATCAAAATGCAACCTAAATGCTAAGTATTTATGACATGTCTCGTTATGTTCTTTTGCAGAAACAAAAAATAGCATATCATTTAGTGAATCGTGAATCAGAGAATTAGTATCCTGCTAACATTACACCATGAATGTTCAGACTTCCTGATACGATGGCCATAACATGTCTGACAGATGAAAGATACCTAGATTGATGCAAGAAGATTGTGTAGATCTTCTTTTGTAACATATTTTTTTGCTGCATTGTCCTGTATTGGTTTTTCTTTAAAATGCATTAGCCATCGTATAGACCTTAAGAATCATGTCGGATAAACTATATGGGTAATGCTAAGCTCTTGTCGGCAGTGGAAATTCCAAATTAATCCACCCATCAAAATCCTACCAAATTTATTATCCTCCTAAACATATGGAGCTTTCGCATTACCATAAGAGGGGAAAAGACAGGATGCGTCTAAGTCCAAATACTGATGATACAGATTATAATTCAGTTCATGAGATCTGCAAATAACTGTATATAACAAGAAAGAAAAAGAAATCAAGACTTCGCACCTTGACAGGGATACTGAGGAAGAAGAAGCGGAGGTGGCCCTCGACCTCGACGATGGTATCAAAGGGAATCGATCCCCGCGCGAGGTCCTCGACCAGGTAGATCGCGTCCTCGACGACGCGTATGCCGTCGAGGTGCAGGTCGGCGTCGACGTACGAGACGGCGCGCGCCCGGACCCGGCCGCCGCCGGACGTGACCCGGCCGAGCGGCGCGCCGCGGTAGCCGATGGCGACGTCGAGGCGGGTGTAGTCGAGCGCGAAGAAGTCCGGGTTGCGGACGCGGACCTTGAGCGCGGCGGATATGGTGACGGCGACGGCGGGGCGCGCCACGACGGAGACGTGCGCCAGGCGGAGGCGGGCCAGGGACACGTCCGGGTCGGCGGGCCAGAGGAGGAAGCCCACGAGCGCGAGGAGGAAGAGCGCGGTGAGGCAGGGGCCGATGCAGCGGCGGCCGCCGCCGCGGCGCAGGCGGCGGACGGGGACGAGGAGGACCGCGTAGGAGTCGGACGGGTGCGGGTCCAGGTAGGGCGGCGGGGAGGCGGAGGCGGAGGTGGGGAGCAGGGGATCCCGCGCCCCCGCGGCGGGTTGCGTGGTCTTCGCCATGGGGGAGCAGGAGGCCAGGAGCAGCGGTGGGTAGGCGGGTTACGGGGCGGGTCGGCGGGGGGACGGTGGACTGAACTGCTGAGTGCTGATGATGGTGCGTAGTATACCGTAGCTTGGAAGGAAAGCGGTTGATTGGAAGTTGGAGTGGAGAGGAGCTCGTGAAGATGGGCGCTCGGGATTGGTTGCTTTGGCCGCTTGGCTTTTGTTCTGTTCTAGCGCTTCTAGTTCTGTCTCTGTTCTGACTTGGGTGCTTTGTCGATGACGGATGACGGGTGGATAGCGATCTCTTGTGGAACGCGGTCGAGCTACGCGTTGGCGACGTTGAGAAGAAGACCAGACCATCTCGTTTTTTTTTTAATAACAAACACAAAGCTGTTAAGTGGACAAGATGTACCCACTGTATACGATTAAGAGACCATCTCGTTATAAAGGCATTTTAGCTTCTCTATAAATACATAACTTTTTCTATCTCTCTAGATAAAAAATAGTATATGTGTGTGTATAATAAAAAATATATACCTAGAAAAGTTACAAAACGGAGAAAGAGAGTATATAATAAAAACAATATACCTAGAAAACTCAAAATATTTTATAATTTAGAATGGAGGGAGTAGTTATTATAGACATGAGAAGAGTGTGTTGTCACATTGGTGTTTTAGGACTTAAATATCAAAGGAGTTTCTAACCTTTTGTCTCCCACTAAAAGCTACTCCCTCCGGACATACCAAGTATTTTGGAGAGTCAAAGCATCTCAAGTTTAACAAAAATTATAATGATAACTAAGTATCATTAGATTTTTTATTAATTATACTTTTTTTGAAAGATCCGGTTTCACGGCTTTGAATATATTAAGAAGATGAAGCAAATGTCACGTTACATGCGCAAGAGACGCAAGAACAACCCTCGGCTTTGACAAACTGTCAAGCCGGGCGAGGAGAAATAAATGAATTACTCACAATCTAAAATCAAGCGATATGCATCATCTAGATGCAAGATCATGGGAGCTCCATGTCCATCCACGTCTCATTTTGCGATTGCGGCTAGGGCCTTGCGAGCTCTCAGTCGTCGCCGAGTCTCGCCGCTTTCCGTAGTGCCTTGACCGCTTCCTCGGGAAGTCCCTGCCCAAAAGTTGTGATATCATAAGCCTTTGTGATTTTCTCTATAATTTTAATCAAACTTAAAGAGGTTTTGACTCTCCAAGATTATTAGAATAACTTACAATTTAGAATTGAGGGAGTACTCATTTTTCTAGAATCCTTTTTTTTCATGTCCTATTTAGTTTGTTCTAAATCAATCCTTTCTAAATTCACTATACCACAACCTATCTATAGCGAGCTACGGATGGTCGCTATATGTCAAGATATAGCGACATACGGGCGGTCGCTATAAACATATAGCGACCAATGTAGTTGGTCGATATAATCGGGCGTCGCTATAAGTTTATAGCGACCGACCCCTTTTATAGCGACCGACGTTCGACGGTAAGTTAAACATACAGCGACCAACCGTTCGACGCCCGAGTTACAAACTTATAGCGACCAATGGTTCGACGCTATATATTATATAGCGACCAACCATCAGACACTCTACATAAGGAAATTACAGCATAATATTATAGCTTATACGCATAATATTATAGCTTATACATTAATAACATGATCAGTACTAATCATATGGGCATTCAATTGACAATTCCATTTCGAAACAATACACAATTATGACACAATAGCTCATCATAACTAACACTTATATTCCACAATATTATAGCCATAAGGCATGTCTTGTGTCATTATCCATAAATCTTGCATAAACAAGTTACATCAAGGCAGCATATGCGTTTTAGCCATCATAAGTACTAGAATAATGCATAACACAAAGATGTTTGCGCTGGTTGCACTTGCACAACACACATCTCATATGGTTTGCTTGCACTCATTACAAAATGATTCATGACTAGTAAGTCTTAACAAAAGCATTAGTCTCTAGTCAAGACGTCCAAAATAATGAACCGACCATGCGCACTTCAATCCGCTTCCTGATAGCATCAAGCCACCTCAAGCCATTACCTTCCACCTGAAAAATAGAAGAGTGCATCTAAGATGATTAACCGTGTCATGTGTCATGTCCAGTAGGAATAGTGCAATAGGAAGGCCACAAATGTGACCACTGACATTTCTATTGCATTCAGGAAATAAGCAATGGTTGCTTGCCATATTGAATCTCACATATTTCAGCAACTCACAGATTCAACTCACAATCTCACAGGATTTCAGCAAGCCCAAAAGAAGGAAACATAACTAGCTATTATCACAGGAAATAAAGGCAACATAGTTTTAGGTTTCGTCGGTGGTCATTACTGAAAAAAAGTGCCAGCCACATGCACTAAAACAGCTGAAAGCACAAATCACATTGCATCCAGATCAGCACATAATCAAAAACATTTTTACTGCAAGTTAGATAGCACACACGACAAGGACTGATTGAACGAGTGTCCCAAAATCACATTGTGGCCTTCACATGCTTTCATTTAAAAGAGAATGTGACTTACGTGTGGCTCACTTCTGAATAGATGATTCTCCAAGCTGCCTGCCCTTGCCATGTACTCGTTTACTAGAAGGAGCTTCTTGTCCTCCTGGCAGTACCCTAGCAGCCTCACCAGATTGGGATCCAAAAGCCTCCCGACCTTAGACTGCATACAACAGTTGAAGCTATTATTTGGAATACACTGTAGCTATGCCCAACATGCCTTGGTCCTTAGCTATTTTCCCTTTATTTTAAGGAAGCAGTACGAGCCTACTAATTCCATGTAAAGAAGATAAGCAGCTTAAAGAAATAGCACAGCAGTGGCGAAAGGTGGCAAGTAGCTGAAGCAGAGCTGCTGGATGCTGCTGGTGTTGATGCTAAGCTGTTTTAACTAAAATTATAGTGATATGAAGCTATCAACTATGTCATGTTGTCAATTATAATTGAGAAAATTCATAATTGCATACCTGTTTCATGGGATGATTTTGTTGCCTTGCAAAGCTTCATCTGTTAGAAACATCGCTAATTAGAAAATCTCATCACCCATGACACTGAAAACAAGAAACAAGAAAAGGTGTTGTTTATTACCCAATTATATGGCCATGCAACTGGCAGGTCCTTTGCATCGGCCATCTTTTCAACACCAAGATAAGGGCGAGGCAACACTGCCTCTCTTTTCATCACAATCTTAACATCAACTTTACCAAATTGCCTTCCAAGTGCCTGTCCGGCTAGCACAGTGCTAGGATTAGTTGAAATAACGATTCCCTTGGCCACAGGTTGATCAGACGGCTTCATGCTTGGATATAGTATAACTTCTTTGCCAATCTAAAGCAAATGTTGGGTGTATGAGAATTGTATCGACTAATAAAAATACCATTAAAATAGAAGCAAAAACTTGTAGGATGAATGAGAACATACATATTCATCATGTGGGAATTGATTAGTATCACCATTCCTTGTATTGATGCCTGGACAGGGCTGGGGCTGCTGGACATGAACATGGCTGGACTGACGAGAAGGTTTTTCAGGTTGTATTGATGGGGCTGCACTAGTAGAGATGCCTAGACAGGGCTGCACAAATGGAGCTGCTCTCATGGTGGACTGAGGGGGCTGTTGGGCTAATGTGCCTGCATGAGGAAGAGAAGGTTGTTCATGTTGTGGCTTAAGGGGGATTGCTGGACTAGGGGGCTGTAGCATTAGAATGTTCTGCATATGTTTCATCATCTTCATGAATTTCAGCATCACCATCATTTTCAGACCTTGGGCTCTACAAACATACAAAATGGATTATAGATCAGATTTCCATACACTACAGACCAGATTTGTGCTGCAAGTGATAGCAATGAATTATAGTATATTAGCTATGAATTAGAGAAGGTGGAAATGATTTACCATGGGAAACTTTTGTGTTAAAAACCCAATTTATATAGCCACATATAGTGTTTTCACTATAGTTACTAAATGCAAATGCTAAGAAATTGTCCACTCCTTGCGAATATGCCTCGCCATGCCTACATGAAACTTTTGTGTTAAAAACCCAATTTATATAGCCACATATAGTGTTTTCACTATATTTATGAAGCTATTATTTTTTACCTAGCATCATCATCAATCCAAGACTTATCCATCAATCGCTACGAGGGGCAAAACAACAAACTGTCCAATATATAATTCATTAATGAAACTTGAGGAACCACAAATTAATGGTTCTTAAAATAAACACACATGCCGACCAGAGAGGGGAGAGAGTATCACCTGGTCCTCTTTCTTTAATCCCACACAAATCTTTGACTCCTGGTTCAAGCAGATCTTGAGTTCTTGACTGGTTCAAGCAGGAAGACACTTCATGCAGGGCACCTTATCTTGACTCCTGGTTCCAACAGAACAACGCCTCCCAGGTCTGCTACTACCTCCTGTAATTGAGAGAAGTGCCACTCCAATCACATCTGCTAATACCCAAGATTTTAGTACAATAAATAAATACATATACTACTATACTGTACATTCTATTTTAAAATTGGAGCAAGAGGCAAAAGCCCACAAATTAGCAGCAAGGAACCGAGCAGCCCGACATTTTCCTAGGCCCAAGTGGCCACCTCCCGTGATCCCATTGACTGCCCAAGTTCCTGTCCAAGCAGAAGCGACGATGGCAGCGCGGCAAATCTCAGTCTACTCCTACGAGGCATCAGTGCTGCTGTGCTGAGGCGACCGACGATGTGGAACGGGTGGCCGCTGGCCGGTGACTAGCAGGCATTCTGCTGGTGTGCTGCGGCAACTAGCAGGCAGCAGCGCTCGTCGATCTATATTGCAGCAAGCAGGTGAAGCAGAGGACATACCGTTGTCTGCTGTGCAGGCACGCTCGCGCCGGGGGCCGCTTGGGGGCGTTGGGATCCGACGTTCGGCAGGGACGCCTAGGTGCCGTGCTGGTGGGATGTGCCACGGATGCCGACGAGGCTCGCCGGTGGGGCGCGTCACGGGGAGAGGGTCGGCACCGGAGCAGCGGGCGTGGGGCGATGGGGATTGGGGCCGCGACCGGGGCGCCGGGTTGCAGCCTGGAGACTCGCCGGGAGCGTCGGGGTGCAGCCTGGGGCCTCGCCGGGAGCGCCGGGGCTGTCGCACGGGGAGCCTCACCGGGGAGGAGCGAGTGGGTGGCGGCGGGTGGACAGGAAGGCCGGGTCGCGCGAGAGCTGGTGCATGGTGGCGGCGGGCGGACAGGGAGAGTTGGTGGCTGTACGCAACACAATCTGGAGAGGCTAGGTTTTCCAAAGGAACCAATTCCATCTGACATGTGGGGTCCCAACCCAAATATTCATCGAAGCAGCGCCACTTGCTATTCACAGCGGCGCGAACCCCTCCCCGGCGAAATTGTAGGCGCCAATTGGGCTAATTGTGCGCGCGCAGGCCTAATTTGATTTACCGACCGACGGTCCGACCCGGGTTAATACGTTATCCGACCGACCGGCCCAACACCAAACTCAAATAAATATAGCGACCGACCTACCGGCGGAATAAGAAGATGTAGCGACCAACCAACATTCTAAGTTATACCGACCGGCCGTCCCAACGTGATTTCGATACTTATACCGACCATTGGTCGGACGCTTAATTGGGCCGTGGTGTAGTGATTTGACCACCAGTTTCAAGTAGGAATATAGTCTCAATTTTGATTTCTCTCTTGCACAAGAAGAAACTTAGGACTCAGGGTTCACGGTGGCATGCAGCAGAGGATCCAAGTCGTTTCCATCTTTCCCGTGCCCAAAACCCGATATATGCAAATGTAAGGTTGGACAGGTTCTAGAAAGTTTCGTAAAATCTGAAAAAACGGGAAAGATTTCCTATATGAAAAGAAAACAATCTTTTATTTTTATCGCTGGACTTATCTTCTCCTTCTTCTGAAAGTATAAAGAAAACGGAATGAGAAAATTGGCTGGGTTAATTAGCCGGCCGATGCTCCTGCTCCCTATATATGATAACCGGGGTGCCGTCTCCTTCCACAAACATTCTTTTGCCCTTTGTTTACAGCATTTTATCTGCAAGGAAATTCCCCGACTCCATCTAGCTCGAGCTTCGAGAGGCGTCGAAGATGTCGGCGCCGTGGTGGGACTCGGACTATAAGACGAGGGATCGCTTCGGGCGGGAGTACCGCTGTTACGTGAGCAACCTACCCTTCAGCGCCACCGAGAGCTCCCTCGAGGACGCCTTTGCATCCTACGGCGCTGTCTACGCCGAGGTGAGTGCCTCTTCTTGATAGATGGATTCATCGGTTGGTGTACAGTAGTAGTTGATTATCTGGTCCTGCGAGTTGTATTTTTTGTTTTGGATGAGTCTACACGTGTTTGGGTGTCGTTTATGCTGATTTCTCTTGGTTGGTTCTTGTATTTTATTTCTGATCGGTTAACCGTCGCCTCTCTCTTTTTCCTTCAAAAAAACTTGTCATTTCTTTCAGCATTTTTTTTTTAATCATGCACCCGTATTTTATTAAGAGAATGAAAACCAAACCAAATACAACAGATTCCCCTGATGTCAAGAGGACATCGAAGCAAATTAAAAACGGAAAAAATCACACACACCTATCTACTGGAGTTTCATTTGTCATTACATATTCACCCAATTTTGCAACCAAACTGAAAGGACCGGCTGAAGCATCTTGAAGCCCGCTTGTATCCAATCCTTTTTCAGCACTTGTTTTGGATCTATTTTATATCCCCCAACAATATTTTTTTTGTTTAGAATGGTGATAGGTTGTTAGATTTGTTATGCCGCGATCGTTTTTAATCATACTCCCTCCATCCTCTAACTATTGTATTTTATTTTTTTAAGGAAAAACAATACAACTTAAGAGAATCCTCAAATGAGGCACATACTATAGATTAAACCCAATTAAAGTACTTCTCTTCAAATTATGGTTTCTCATTTTTATCCAACTTTACTAAACCTAAGCAACAATCATATGTAAAATGCATTGTATTTCAGTGTTGCGGATATTCATGGGTGAGTAGTTGTCATTAGGCAATGTGTTCATTTATTTGGATATAATAACGTATTATTGCAGCTAAAATCTGCGCTTTGTTGTCACTTTTGCAGATCGTGTATGAACGTGAGACGGGGTTGTCCCGCGGCTTTGGATTTGTGTCGTTCAATGACGAGAAGTCGATGAATGATGCCATCCAGGGAATGAACGGCCAGCAGATCGGCGGCCGCACCATCTCCGTCAGCGAGGCTAACCAGCGCTCCAGCCGCTGGAAGTAGAGGGCGTCATACCGCCGGGCCCGGGCCGGCCGGCAGCCGTTATCATCAGTGTCATCGTTCGTTAGCTATATCAATAGTGTCGATATGGTCCTCCATCTGTGTCTATCGTTCCACGATTACAGTTTGGCGTTCGTATGGTTTAGTGGTAATTTGTTATGGAATGGAACTTTTGTCTTGATGCTGGTAAAGGTGTTCGTCGTTGGCTTTGTCATGTATGTGAACTCAATATTTTTTCGATTTTTGTCATATGTTTGCTTGAAATATATGAAATGAAACTTAGAGCTGAAGTCCTAGTCCTACTATAAGCAGCCCGTGGTTTCACTCCCAAATCGATGTTGTGCTGCAGCTTAAGCTAGTGCATGAATGTGGTGTTTGTGGAAAGATCATGGATTCAACGCTTAAGCTTTGTATATTTCGTCAAACAATGTAGAGGCTATAATCTAATTCTATTATTTAAAAAATTAATTGGAACTGTATTACATGAGGTTAATTACTAATTGTGTACAATATAGCAATGGGAGATGATACTAAGCCTATTCTACGTGGATGCTAACCCGTTCCCATTTCAAATTATAAAATGTTTATGTTTTTTCTTTTCTAAAATCATTGCTTTTTTGCTACTTAGGTATACACTTATGTGTAGATATATAATAAAAACAATATGTTTAGAAAAACCGAATGTCTTCTAATTTGGAATAGAGGAAGTAGTAGATTCTACTCACTTCACTACCTTGCAAGCTCGCGATGCTTCCTTCGTCAGTGCATTCTAGCAATCAAAATTTATCCTCAAATATAATGCATCTAGGAGAACAAAACCCAAATTCAAATCAAATACTTAACACTTATTAATCTTTCACCATTAATCATGTTTATGATAGCATCCAATTATGAAAAAAATGAGAGACATGTGTCTTTTATGTTTACAATTAATTCATGCTTTTTCCGGCATCCTAAATTCATGCTTTTTTCTCTTTGCCAAGTTCTTGCTCATTCTCTATCTTGTAATATCAATTATGTGCTAGAAAATATCGATTCGCAACACAATCCCTCGGTAACATGTCTATGGTGCAAGCCTTAAACATTTTTAATAGAGTTAAATACACTAGCAACCCTTAAACTTTGTAGCGTTGTGCCACTTAGGTCCACAAACTCTCAAAACCGAAATTCACCCCCCCTAAACTTGTAACGGTGTACCACTTAGGTCCACGAACTCTCAAACATGAAATCCACCTCCTGAACTTTTCAAGTGGTGCACCCTAGGTTCATATCCTAGTCAGCAATTTCAAAGGGGTATGGACCTGCGGTGCACCACTGACAAGTTTAGGGGGCTGATTTCGGTTTTTTTGAAGTTCACAGACTGGATCTAAGTGGCACATCGCTATAAGTTTAGGGAGATGAATTTCGGTTTTAAGAGTTTATAGACCTAATAAGTAGCACAACGCTACAAGTTTAAGTGTCGCCATTGTATTTAACTCTTTCTAACAAATAATGAAACTTTGGCACATTCTAGAAGTTTCGGAAATAAAGAAAACGGGCCATTTTATTTTATCCCTTTCCTACTAACGAACAGGACGCCTCATTCTATATTACATTGACATATAGTAGGAATATACAAATAACGATTCTTCTGAAAGCTAAACGGGTAAGCTTTTCCCTTAAAAAGACTTACATCTTTTCTTGAAAGTTAAAATAAATAAAAATGGGTAAGCGTTCCCGTGCAAAAATTAAAGGAGATAAAATTATCTTCTCCCGAAAGTAAAAAGTGAAATCTGAAAAAAAAAAGCAAGGTGTGTTTAGATCCCAAAATTGGTGCAAAATTTTGGAGGAATGTCACATCGAAAGACAGAAGACGTTTCGTTTGTTAGTGGTAAATATTATCCTACCATGACGTAACTAGGCTTAAAAGAATCGTCTCGCAATATACATCTAAACTGTGTAATTAGTTTTTTTTTTTACCCACATTTCGTACTCGATAAATGTGTCGGCATTTTGATGTGACGGTGAATCTTCTTTTTGCATAGTGGTATTTGGAGAGAAAGTTGGGGTGCTAAACACACCCATGGTAAATTGGCTGGATTGAGCCCGTGACTGTGGGTCCAACCCCGAGCCGCGGAGTGGCGGGGCCGATCCTTCCTTCCCATATAACCGGGTGCCGGCGCCACCATGCTGCATTCCTTCGCTCTTGTTCTTTGCTGCATTTCTGATCTGCAAAGAGAATCCCCAACTCCAGCAAGCTCGTGGTAGGGTTTCGAGAGGCCGCGAAGATGTCGGCGCCTTGGTGGGACTCGGACTGGAAGGACCGCTCCGGGACCGAGTACCGCGCTTACGTGCGCAATCTCCCGTTCAACATCAACGAGGACTCCCTCAAGGACGCCTTCTCCTCCTACAGTCCCCTGAACGCCGAGGTGAGCGTGTCTGTTCTTGACAGATGTCTTCATCGGTTGCTGCACAGTGATTGATTAACTGGTCCCGGTGGTGCGAGTTATGTTTGTTTTGGTGAATCTACACGTGTTTTGGCGTCGTTTTCTAGTGTTGGATCTCACTATCTCTTGGTTGGTCCTTGTCTCGACACGTGCTTTGGATCTGTGTTCCCCTATCTCCAACACTAATTTTTAACCTACTCCGTATTTATTTACTAGTACTATTATTTGTGTCATTTCTGTTGTTGCTATTAAATATTGATGCTTCATCATGTCTGTTTTAGATCTGCTCATCTGAAGTGGCTTGTCATTTTGGTTCATCATCTGCTAAATACTTGTTGTAGTATATACTGATTAAAAGTTCCATACTTTAATGAAGTTTGGCTCGATCTTTCAGATCTGTCCCCACTGCACATGTTGGTTTTAGATCTGCTCATCTGCAGCTGTTTCCCCTGTTGCTTCATCTGCTAAATACTTATTAAAAGTTCTGAACTTCAACTAATTTTGGGCCCATCTCGTAGATCTGTGTAGCTGTTTCCAGGGCAGTGTATTGCGGCTAAAATCTGCACTTTGTTTGCAGGTCGTGATTGACCGTGACACCGGGAGGTCACGTGGGTTCGGAGTTCGTGCAGTTCGATGAGACAAGAAGTCGATGGACAACGGATGGCCGGCCAGCAGGTTGGCGGCCGGACCATCTCCGTCAGCGAGGCGAACCAGCGCCCCCGCCGCTGGAGGGCGTGAGCCGCCGAGCACGCCGGGGCCTGGCCGGCAGCCGCGGTCAGGGCGTCAGGCAGGCTTACGGCGGGCCAGTTATCATCACCACCCTTATCGTTCGCTAGCTAGCTATCAGTAGTGTCTTGTCCTCTATCGGACCAAGTTTAGCATTTGCCGTTTCTCTAGTTTAGTGTCATGGGATGGAACTTGCCTTGATGGTGTCCGTTGCCATAATGTTGCTAAGTTGTTCGTCGTTGGCTGTCGTCTTGCCTGTGAACTCGACAAGTTATCCGTCGTTGTTTGCTTTAAATCTGTGAAATGGAACTTATCATATGTTCATGTCCATGGCGTATGGATCTTTTTGTTTTAGTCGACTGCAATGTCTCCGGTGAGCAACTGATTCCTCGAGTTGCATGTTTGCACAATTGTTTCAGAAATATGTGAAGGTAGCGACTTGTGTTATCATTTTCTATACATAAACACGTCGTAAGCACTAATTTTTTATTGCTTCGCTTGACTATTTGGGTTGAAAACTGTGGTTGATAGTTGAATGATGGCTTTGGTCAATCTTTAGCCGCGTGGTTGAAATATAATGGTATACAATAAGAGAATTTTTTTACTGTGCTTGGGAGGAACCACCCGTTGAATTGCCATTTGCCGGTTCTTCCACCTAATTTTAGTCATTAAGGGTAGATTAGTACTTTTAATCTATAGCTTCTCAGTTTCTTTTTTTTTAGTAAACTAGGAGGACTCTCAGCGTTGCCGCGGGTATGGAAAAAAAATATAAATGAGTTACAATGTCAATCACTAAGAATTAGGTAAGAACGTGATTGCTCGCGATTTGGGTGGCGTCCTTATGTTAATGAAATGCGTAATGCCGGCCCGGCAAGTTCAAAAAAAAAAAAAAAAAAAAAAAGGAGACGTATACATATGGGTATTGCCCGCAGGACTCCCAGCGCGTTGGGGTAGGAAGGGGTAGTACAATTAGTTTTTTGAGTAGAATTACTTTGTTTCGATTACAAGCAGAGTAAGTAACAAAGAATTTAAAAGCATTATATACTCAATGGCACATAGTTTATTTAATCTTATGTTTAAACTCCAAGATGAACGAATATCCAATAGAAATATTTATACATGTTGGACGGATGACAATTTATGGTAATGTAATAAAACATATATAATAATTTATTTGATGGAATATTTGGTAGATGATTTAGTCCCTTTAATTTCGTCCTTGAGGCGTCGTAACTTGGAAAGCTAACTTTGTAAAATAAATGTTAGATATTATAGGATTATTGCGAGTAAACTATAACATTAGGAAATACATGCAAATATAAAATCATGAATATGCTAATATCTAGAATGTATTGCAGCGGTTTGAAGCAATATTATTTTTTGAGGATAAAAAATTGTTTAGTTCTATGGAAGATGTTGGGCCGGCCTGTTCGCCGCTTCTTTGCCGGCCCGCTTGCTTCTTTGCCCGAGCCTGCCGGCCCAAGGCTGCCGTCTTTATTTGGGCCTGAGCCGGCCAATCTTCCGCAAGCTGCCGCGAGGGCACGCTGTTTGGGATGACATTGTTATGCCGAAGTTCCTTGGAGGTTTGGGTTTGAGAGATTTTGAGCTCTTTAATCTAGCCTTGCTTGCCAAACAAGCATGGAGAGTGCTCAAGGAACCGACATCGTTAAGTGCTAGAGTGCTTAAAGCTGTTTATTTCCCGGAGAAAGAGTTTCGGATGCTAGGCGGGCTCGGCTCCATCTAAAATCTGGCGCTCCATCACGGAAGGAAGGGAGGTGCTAAAGCAAGGTCCGATAAGAAGAATTGGGAATGGAGAATCAACGCATATATGGAATGATGATGGTTACCGGTTGACGGTATCTGACGACCCGATTCGGTTTCGGTTGCAAACCCTCCTATTTGGGTAAGTGACCTTATCAATCATACCACGGCTTCATGGGATCGGCGAAGCTCGAACAATTCTTCACGCTTGTTTGGATACGGATGTTATCCGAATATTCCATTGAGCCACGAGTGCAGGGATGATTTGGGCGTGGTATTATGAGAAAGATGGTGCATTCACGAGTTAGATCAGCATATAGGATCTTTGAGTTTGCGGAATTCTCGGCCAAGCGTGCATCAAGGTCGAGCGAGAGAAAGCGAGAAGGAGAATGGCGATCATTGTGGCGGGTTAAGGTGCCGGCGAAGGTGAGTATCTTCTTATGGAGACTTCGCCAAGGTATCCCCGCCATCCGCCGACATCTTGAACCGCGAGGAATATGGCGAGAAGATAGCAGGGTGTGCAATATGCGGGGAGATCGATTCATGGAGACACTCCACGATAGAGTGTAATTTAGCAAAATGTGTGTGGGCACTTCGGCGGGGAAGAAATAGTCGAACACTTGTGCAACTCACGAGGAAATTGATGCGAGAGGTTGGATAGTGAACTTGTTTGAAACCCTACCGCATAGTGATGCGGTCCGGGTTCTTTGTCACTCTATGGGCAATCCGGTACTTTCGAGGAGGAAGGCAATTCATGAGCAGGATATATCGAGCCCCTTGTCAACTCATGTTTTTATCAACAAATATTGTGAGGAGCTCAGAGAGATTACACCTCGAAGCCAAGACACACGTGGTCCGTCCGAGAGGAGCTCGATGGTTACCGCCGGGAGAAGGTACTTGTCAAGATAAACACCGATCTTTGCAATATCAAAAACGATGGGGCGGCATCCATGGCAGCCATTGCTAGGGATCGAAGTGGATTGTTCTGGGAGCCGGTGCTCGTGGTGGAAGGTATCAGCGATCCGGAGACCGCCGAGGCGCTTGCTTGCCGGGAAGGAATTGATCTTGCGGCCGGACTTGAATTTGAATTGGTCGGGTGTGCCTCGAGGCTGCGAGAATTTGATTCGAACCTGAAAGGGCCCTGGTTGGGGCGGTATGGTCGATTGTGCGGGAGATCAAAGAAAGAGCGGGGCTTTCCTAGCGATGGAATTTGTACATGAAAATAGGCGATCAAATGTTGACGCTCATAACATAGCTAGAAGCTTTTTATGTTTGGAGACAAGGCGGAACATGTGCTGGTTGTTAGAACCGCCCCGGGCGTTTGTAATCATGTTAGTCACCATGAATAAATAAAGTGGTGTTCCCCTCAAAAAAAAAAAAAAAAAAAAGCAAGGTGGAACTTCAAGTTCGATCTTGATTCATTCATGCTCTCTCTCGTTCGTTCCTTCCAAAGATAGCAGCCGCCGTTGGGTCTGTTCTTCTTTGCCCGTTGGAAGGAGCGAGAGAGCCACATAACTCGACGAAATTTCTAGTGCCTTGTGCCTTTTTCAATTTCGCTCCAATTCCTTCTCATCTGGCGGTACGCGACCATAGCCAATGCACCAATGGCAACAAAGCGAATCGGGACCCGATACAAATGAAATCGATTGTAGCATTTATACGCATCAACATGAGAAGCATTTATATTTATACGCTCCAATTCCTTCTCATCTAGCGGTGCGACCATAGCCATTGCGTATGCTTCCATAAACACAAACCGAACTCTTATTAAACTATACACCTACCACGCGAGGGCCCGCTTGAACATGGGCGCACCTCGATGGGCGAGGGACGCGGCGTCGCCGACGCGCGCCGCCCGATCCCGCCGTCCCTCGTGCCCCATCCACACCAACCCGTTGGCGCCGTCGACCGCGTGGCCCGAGCGCGGCGGGCCGGCAAGACGGACTCCTCGAACGGCGCGTGGCCTCCTCGTCGCCGCGGCGACGCGGTCCGCCCGGCCGCCACCCGAGGAACGCCTCGTGGAGGTCCCACACCCGAGCCGCGGACTTGGGGCCCGCCTTTGCGGTACGCCGGCGGGTCGCACGCCCGGCGTTCGAGGAAACGCGCCGCCCACTGCGTCTCTGCGGCGGGTGGTGCCGCCGCACCTCGGCGCCGCGGGCGGGCGGGTGTGCATCGCTGTGAGCGGCACGCCGAAGATGCCCTCGCCACGCAGCGCCGACAAACTCCCAAAAGCGCCGCCTGGCGCCACCATATGCGACATGGCACGGTCGGCGCCGCCGGAAGGAGACGCCGACGGGCGGGACGCCGTCGATCCGGGGGGCGAAGGAGGCCGGGGGGCGGCGCCACGCGCCGTGGCCGTGGCGCTGCGGGAATGACGCCAATGTGGCGCGGCCGAAGCGGACATGGAGGCGATGGCGATGTGGCCGCACACCGCCGCGATGGTGAGGAACTCGGTGCATTTAAAGGCACGCCGGAGGCTTAATGTGTGCGGAAGCGGGACAGGCGGCAGAGCTCATCAAAGATCGACTCATGGGATTCGGATTTGGGGAGATGAATGCCGGCGACCCACGCGTGGGCGGAGAATGTGGACGGACGCGACCGGATGACGGCCGGTAATCAAGGGAGTTTCGGTGGCGTGGCTTAACCACGGCCGGCGAGAACTCCTAAGTGGAGGTTTCCCATATAGAAGGTTTAGATCGCCTTCTCCCGTACAACCTCGATCGATCCTCCTAGGCACGTAACTCTCACCGCACACCTAGCGGATCGCCACGCCGCGACGGCCGTCCACGCCGCCATGGTCGAGAGCACGGCCGTTACGCCCACGCCAGCCACCCGCCGCCGAGGGTGCGGTTTGTTCGAGCGCGCGGGCTCAACGCCGCGAACATGCGATGCCGGCGGCGGCAAAGAAAGCGACCTCGCCGTGGGGTGCCTATTTTGATCTTGTTAGCGTTGATTGTTAGCAACCCGTCCCTCCTCGGTGGGCTGCGCCCGCAGTACTCGCGAGAAGAAGCCCAACAAGAAGGTAATTGGAAGTGGCCCGGGCCTAAACGGCAAGGTGCTGCGTGCACGAGAGGCTTCGCCATGTCTTCGTTAAATAGACGGGATGAGAGCGAGAGAGCCGAGCTATCATGTAACAACATTACGAATACGCTAATCATTCATCGTCGCGCCACCCCTTTCCCTTCGGTGTCTTTGTTCGTCTACCTCTTCCCCAATTTCTCCGCCCAATCCCCAATTCTTCCTACCCCAAATTCCATGTCGCTAACGGTGGTATCGGAGACACCGTTCCTCCGGCCTTGATTCGCGCGACTCCATCGGTTGATTGGACAAACGAATTTGGTCGGCTTGATCACGGTTCCAAAGAAGTCTTTGTTTGAATTCGGTATTTGTAATTCGATTCAAGTCCGATCGATTTGTGTTCTTTGAAGAGTCCGGATCCAACCAACCCTAGCCCCCTACCACACCACCACTTCACCCGCCGCCAGCACCGTTTGGGCGTCATGAATCCTGAGACGAAGATCATCATCGAGGAGATGCGGCGCATTTCCGCCGAGCAGGACAAAAAGTGGGAGCGGCGTCTCTCCGATCGGGGAAGCTCTTCGCCGAGACGGAGGATCGCGTTACGAGCGAATCCACGAGTTGGAGCAGGCACGGGGGCAAGCGGTCACCGTGCTCGAACTTGACTCTGTCAAGAGCGACGTGCGCCTCACCAAGGTCGAAGACATCATCAACAACATAGATCCGGAAGTGAAGAAGCTGTCGTCCGGGGCCGGGCGCGCAAGCATCAACCCCTGCGGATCCTACCAGGGGTGTTCGCGCTGGGCTCCAAACGCGGTGCCACGCCCATCGTGGAGCTCACCGCCTCGCCGCCCGTTGTTGGGCAGCCGTCTGGCAGAATGGCAGGGAGAATGGATTTGGGTCGGTCACCACCCTACTCCATTCCCCGGTCAGGGTGAGCACACCAATCCCCAATCATTGCGATCTTCCTTTGCGTTTCATCCCAATCCTGTTCATCACTACGAGATGCACCCATTGACTTCAATTCACATCGGCACTCTAGCTCCAAAATCCCTAAGATCGATTTCCCCACTTTTGATGGTGATCGACCCTAAGTTGTGGTTGAGCAATTGCATGGATTATTTTACCCTGTACCATGTTGAGTCCTCGAATGGGTTAGAGTCGCCGTATGCATTTCCATTCACCGCAAAAACGGTACAATTACTGCCATTTGCCCGCACGGATGCAAGGAATGGGTTGGGATCGCTGCGAGTCCGTCCTAGCTAGATTCGGCCGGGACCACCACGAGTTCTTTCGTTGCGTCAATTGTTCCGGATCCACCACTTTGGGGCGATTCAGATTACATTGACAAATTATTTGCTATCATAGACCATTTGGGTGCATATAATGAAACCACCGATCCTTTGTTGTTCACCATGCGTTTCTTAGATGGCCTTAAGGATTACATACGTATACTGTCTCCTTGCAACGTCCACCAAATTGGGATCTTTGCTGCGTCCTTGCCCTGTTGCGGGGAAAATCGGTGGCCTCTCGAAAACATGATGTGCGAGAGGTGGGATGTTGCCACGGGGAGTTAAGCCGTTTCCTCGGCAATCTATAGCTCCTGCGCCCCCACCTCCGTGAGACGACAAGCCCGGCGGAGCTGCGGAACCCGGGGCACCATTGGCACTGGCGTTCAGCTAGCTGGCGAAGAACGTTGGGCATCACTCGGGGCTACCGGGCGTGCACAAGGCCTCTGTTATCATTTGTGGTGAAAAATGGACCGAGAGCATCGATGCAACCGGGCTATCGGCTCGGGCAATGGAAGAGGTTACGCGGTTTTCTCTCGAAGATGAAGGTGAACCAATGGAGATTGATTACGGTGAAGTGATTGATGAGGTTAATATGATGCTTTCCACGCCAGCTCGACAAGCTCACATAAACCATGCACTATAAATTTTTGAGGGTTTGGTGGGTTACGTTTCGGTCAAGATTCTATTGGACTCGGGGAAGTACTCACACATTCCTCGGTTACGAAGTAGCCCAACAGTTCAGCGGATTTCAGCTGAGCTAGATCCACCTATGATGGTTAAGGTGGCAAATGGAGAGACTCTGCTATGTTCTCGATTTTTACCTCAAGCTATGTGGTCCATTCAAGGAATACTGGTTCCAAAGCGATCTCAAGATCTGCCACTCTCTTCTTATGATATGATCTTGGGCATGGATTGGTTGTCTACTCATAGCCCTATGCGAGATCCATTGGTCACGTAAATGGGTGCGAGATCCCACATGAGCAGGGAATAATTCGGTTGAATGGAGTCTTTGTCTACCTTACCTCCTGGAGCCTTGATTCGGTTGCTTGAGCACGAAACACCTCACACTATTGAGCTTCTGAAGCACCTCTGCTGTACAACAACTTCTCTCGTGATTATATAGATCTCTTTGAACCACCAAGCCAGCTACCTCCGGCCCGTAAAGCGTGACCATGAGATTCCATTGCAACGAGGGGAGCTAGTCCGGTCTTTACTAGGCCTTCTGATTCACTCACGCCATTAAGGATGAAATAGAGAAGCAAGTAAAGGAAATGATGGTCTGGCGGGTTGATTCGAAAAAGTGTGAGCCCATTTTCATCTCTGTGTTGTTGGTGAAGAAGAAGGACAAAAATGGAGGTTACGCGGTCGACCGCCCGCCTTAACTCGATTACCCTCAAGAGTAAATACCTGTTCCAATTATTGATGAGTCGCTTTCGATGAATTGGGCCATTCCTCCTGGTTCACCAAGTTGGATCTTCGCTCGGGGTTCCACCAAATCCGTCTGAAACCCGGCGAAGAGTTCAAAATAGTGTTTCAGACACACTTCGGGCAGTTTGAATTCGCTGTGATGCCATTCGGGTTGACTGGAGCTCCAGGCACATTTCAATCGGCAATGAATGCAACTCTTGCACCATTCCTTCGTAGGTTTGTCCTCGTCTTCTTTGATGATATCTTGATCTATAGCCGATCCTATGAGGAGCATATGCGGCATATCTGAGAGGGTATTTCAGCAATTGAGGGCTCATCAATGGAAACTTAAAATGACTAAGTGTGAGTTCGCTAAGCGCAGTATCACTTATCTCGGCCACGTCATATCCTCGGAGGGTGTTGCAACAGACCCAGAAAAGATTCAGGCAGTTTCTTCTTGGCCCACTCCTCCTTGTCTTCGTGATGTGCGCAGTTTTCTGGGGCTTGCAGGCTATTATCGGAAATTCGTCAGAAACTTTGGCATCTTGGCTCGGCCCTTGTCTGATCTCTTGCGCAAACATTCCCCTGTTTGTGCGGACACGGCTCATGATGAGGCATTCCAAGCACTTAAACAAGCTCGACATCAACACCGTCCTTGCCTTACCCAACTTCCAAAGACCATTACGTGTTGAAGCGGATGCAAGTGGTACGGGCATTGGCGCGATTCTTCATCGAGGATGGGCACCCCCGGCATATATCGGTCGAGCTTTGGGACCCAAGTCACAAGGGGTGAGCACCTATGAAAAAGAGTATATGGCATTACTCATGGCGGTTCAACATTGGCGCCAATACTTACAATTTGCCGAGTTCACAATCTTTACAGACCAGAAGAGTTTAGTCCAACTTCTGGACCGGCGCTTGCATACAATCGGGCGTGAAGCTCTTCTCTAGGCGTTAGGGCCTCGGTCTGAGGATAGTGTACAAGCACGGTACTACGAACCGTCGCGGCGGAATCGTTGTCCCGTAAGGTACATGATTTGCCCTCTGCTCTACTATATCGGTGGTCATTCCACATTTGGATCGGAGGAGGTGCTTGGCGATTATGAGGGTGATAAGATTTTGTCGGTTAAAGTTGGCTCAGTTGGCTATTGATCCTTCTGCGGTTCCCAATTTCTCACCGTGATGGGGTTACTGCGCTACAAGGAGAGTATTTGGATCGGTGCTCACATCGATTCTGCGGCACAAGTTGATATCACGCTTGCCATTCCGGTCGTTGTTGGCCACTCACGGTTTTCCGACCACTTACGATGGGATCAAGCATTTGTTTGCATGGGTGGGTATGAAGTCCGCTATTCGTCGGTATGTCGGTTCTTGTATCACTTGGTCAGCGTGCTAAAAGCGGACCGTGCTTTCGACTTCGGGCCTCTTGCAACCCCTACCGGTTCCTTCTTGACATGGGATCATATTTCAATGGACTTTGTTGAAGGTTTGCCCCCATCCAACATGCTAAGCGCATCCTTGTTGTGGTTGATTCCTTTACCAAATATGGCCATTTTACGCGCTATCTCACCCATTCACTGCTGCGACCGTTGCTCGTGTATTCTTGGATAATGTTTACCGTCTTCATGGCATGCCCTCATACATCGTTTCTGATCGCGACCGCATCTTCAACAGTAACCTGTGGTCAGAATTGTTTGAGCTGGCTGGTGTCCAACTGAATATGAGCTCTGGTTATCACCCCGAGTCTGACGGACAGACAGAGCGCTTGAATCGGACTATGGAAACTTTTCTTATTTGTTTTCGTCAATGCATGCCCTACCAAATGGTCTTCATGGCTATCATTGGCGGAGTTCGGTACAATACTATCGATCATTCAGCCATCGTTTGCTCACCATTATTTGCATTGTATGGGTACCCTCCTCGGCATTTCGGCATCACGGCTTTGGATCTTGTCTCCAACGAGAGCTCACTGAGTGGCTTGAAGGACGTAATGTTATGCAAGAGTTGATCCAGCAGCATCTTTTCCGAGCCAAGGAACGCATGAAGCGCCAAGCAGACAAGTCTCGCTCTGAACGCCACTTTCAGGTTGGGGACAAGGTGTTCGTCAAGCTCCAGCCTTACGTTCAGACGATTGTTGCTCATCGATCAAACCAGAAGCTCTCCTTCAAGTATTATGGGCGTTCGAGATCATTGCTAAAGTGGGCGCGCCGCATATACACTTGATTTGCCCGGCCTCATCCGCAAAGTACACCCGGCGTTCCATGTGTCCCAAGCGAAGGCCGCCATACTCCCGGTACATACGTCTCATTTCGGTTTCCTTCCGATGTTGAGCTACCTCGCGTCCCGATTGCGGTTCTTGGCGTCGTATTGCCCCCCGATGCTTTAGGTGAACAAGCCCTCATTCATTGAGTGCGGTTGGCCAAAGAGCATGGCAACACAGGAATCTTGGGAGGCCGTTCGTCAAGCTTTTCCTCGTACCGCTTGGGGACAAGCGGCTTCTCAAGCGCCGGGGATTGTTAGCAACCCGTCCCTCCCGGTGGGCTGCGCTAGAGTACTCGCGAGAAGAAGCCCAACAAGAAGGTAATTGGAAGTGGCCGGGCCTAAGCGGCAAGGTGCTGCGTGCACGAGGCTTCGGCCATGTACGTTAAATAGACCCGGGATGAGAGCGAGAGGCGAGCTATCATGTAACAACATTCTCGAATACGCTAATCATTCATCGTCGCGCCACCCCTTTCCCTTTCGTGTCTTTGTTCGTCTACCTCTTCCCCAATTTCTCCGCCCAATCCCCAATTCTTCCTACCCCAAATTCCATCTTTGCTAACATTGACGCAAAAAGCTAGCTTCATGAGCGTCGGCATGATGTCACATTTCATGTGACATGAGTGTAGTTCGATGGCGATATCAATGTCATTACCTTAACCGAAGCGAAAGCGAAGCATCGCCGGCGTCAAGCTCCTAGGAGTTCCCAAAGCCCTCCACAAGCGCTATTGCCAACTAGGCGACCGGCGGGCGTTGGCGCGACTCGGACGAGGAGCTTGGACCTTGGCGCCCGAGAGGCGACAAAGGCGCCCGGGCGATGTTGTTGGCGGGCGTTCAGGGAGGATGCTAGCCTCCGACTCGAACTCGCGCTCCGGCTTCACGTCGTCCCTTTCGGGCCGGCCCGGATCTTCTTCCACGGCCACCGCGCCGCGCTCCCGTTGAGCCGGTTGGTGGCAAGCGATGAAGAGCGCGGCTCAGCGGCGAGGAGGGCGTCGCGGATAACATGTGAGACGCCTCCGAGGAACCTCCGTCTTGTGACGCGCGCGGAGCGCGCGCCGGCGAGGGTACCCGGCCCCACGCGTGCAGGGTCGGGGGTTCTTGAGGAAGCCGGCTTTGTCGTAGTCCGCGGTGGCATGGCCTGCTTTGGCGTTATCGGCGGTCGTGTTGTCGGTATGTCGCCGCCCCGACGCCGTTAGCGTTGAACATCCGGGGGGCAGCGAGAGGCGGCGGCGTGGGGCGGCGACCGGGACCCGGGGAGGGCGGGGGGGGGATGGGACGGCGGCGTGGGGGGACGCGAGCACGGCGAGGAAGTGCGGCGGCGGCGTGAGGGCGGCGGCGTTTTTCGATAAGGGGACCATCGCGGCCGGTCTAGCGGAAGCCGATGAAAGTTTTTTTTTTTTTTTTTGAGTAAAATGCACTCATGGTACTTAAACTATGCTACGGGTAACGGATGGGTACTCAAACTCGAGAAATGTAACGAGACAAGTACTCAAACTATTTATACTCCCTCCATATTGAAAAGGAAGTCGTTTTGGAAAAGGCTTTGGTCAAATATTGGGAACATAAATGATTAATAACTTTTAAGTCGTTGAGTTTTGAAATGTGAAAATCATATCAATAGATTTGTCTTGAAAAATACTTTCATAAAAGTATACATATATAATTTTTTAATAAATATTTTGATAGAAAAGAGAAGTCAAAGTTGCACTTTGGAGACCGTGTCGATGTCCTAAACGACTTCCTTTTCAATATGGAGGGAGTACTTGATCGGTACTCAAACTATGTATGTAACGATCGGTACTCAAACTATTTATGTCCCATGATGTGGTTTTTGCTTTTATGGGGAAACTATAATATGGATAGATAAAGATGATTAAAATTTTTAAGATGTGATTTGTTTTTGGGACTGATTTCTTCATCGGAAGATTTGTATATGAACATTGCGCTATCCAAAAAATTCTTTTTTAGTTGCCATAAAATTGTTGGTGCTCAAATATGTAGTAGTATTAGCAGCAATAAAAATAATATAATCTAGAAATATAACTCCCTCTTTCTTTATTACATAAATTCGTATTTGTGAACACCGTCTTCTTTGTTTTTTTTTTTTAAAAAAGACTACCTGCTAGTCTTTATGACGTACTATTTGTAAGAAAGAAGTATCACAACCTTTTCTTAGAAGAGATAAGCTTGAACCATATCGTGTTAAACTAAGAGAGAAAAACTTTAAATCATCTTTATCCATGCATATTATAGTTTCCCGGCAAAAGCAAGTACCACGGCATGGGATAGAGATAGTTTGAGTACCTCTATGTTACCTATATAGTTTGAGTACCTAGTTGTTAGGTCTAGATAGTTTGAGTACATTTGTTATGTTTTTTAATTTGAGTATCTATCTGATACCTACATAATAGTTTAGGTGCCACGAGTGCATTTTACTCAAGTTTTTTTTTTTTACTTGAAGCCGATTGAGAATCATTCACAGGAAGTTCTTGTTTGAAGAAGAAGCCGCTCCTCATCAAATAAAAAGACCTTTATACCCTTCAATATTAATTATAATTTAGTTCGGTGCCATGGTTCTGCATGCTACTCGGTTCCTCTAATCTGGTTCCTCTAGCTTTGTAACCATTAGATCAGACCAAATGGAGGGCTCGAGTTAATTCCAAGCGTGGTAAAAACTCTCATACAATAATGGTCAATTTGATCGGTAGTGGCCGCTTGTTGATCGGGTTGTTCAAGAGTAAATGAGCTTGGTTTTGCCGCAGTTGATTGGAAGAGATGAGTCTAGTTTTGCACGATTGATTTGGGCTGTTTAGGCATAGATGAGTAGTTTTTCTTGCAATCGAGTCATTGGGTGGATCAAATATGGCGCTCAAATATATGTTGAAAAAAAAGGCTTTTACATGACAAACAAAACATTTTAGAGGCGGAGTGTGTTGAAAGAAATATATAAGCAATGTTACTACATACTCCCTCCGTCTCTCAATTGTTGTCGTCCTAGCACTTCTTTTGACCGTCAGTTCGAGAGGACCAGCGATGTACGCTTGAACCGGTCCAGTGCGGGTAATAAATGATGCACCGGTGAAGGCCGAACGACTAGAATATCGGGACAGAGGAAGTGGTGTCTGCATACTAGAAGTAAATCCTTCTAGTGCAAATGGGTGGCAAATAAACAAAATTTCGCTCTTCAAGCATCCGATAACGATCGTTTAGAGCAATTCTAGTTGGGTCATTTCTTAGACCTCTAAACCTAAATTGCAATGAAAAGCGGTCATCAATTTCTGGAATGTCACAATTTTGCATGGATAATCAATCATGGTACCATGCAGTCAATCACCAAGCCCAACATTATATCGTAATTGTAATTATTAAGTTTCCAAAATTTAAGGGACAGAGACAAATATACTCCCTCCATCCTAAAATAGGTGTCGATTCTCGCTTCTCGAGAAGTCAAAGTTTTCAAAATACCGGCAATTATATATTAAAATATGTAAATATTTATGTTAAGTAATTAATATCATCTAAAGAAGATCTTTAAGTCTAGTTTTTAATAAATTTATTTGAAGATTTAAATGTTGCACGTCTTTTTCTATAAACCTAGTCAAAGTTGAGAAAGTTTGACTAGCACGCCTCCCATAACGTCATTTTTTTTTTTTTTTTGGATGGAGGGAGTAAGTTTTTTAAGGGAGGTGTCATGAACCAAATTAGGTGGGCCTCAAGAGGGGCAACGCCACCAGCCCAAGAGGGCTTGTCGCGCACGGGAGGGCCCGTGGCCGACACGCCGCCGCCATCGTCCGCCGTGAACGCGCGTCCACGTCGGTTGCCGCCAATTAAGTAAGGAATATTTAAGGAATAAAGATAGGAATAAAATATGGAATAAATAGATTGCTTGTAAAAGAGGAATTCAATCTATAAGGAAACCTCTAGATCTTTCTTAACATGCAAGTCTCCCTCGGACTATAAATACAAGGGCCTGTGCTTGATTGAATCTTAAGCGAGAAAAATTAAAAGGGTAGCTCCTAAGCGACTTTATCTCTCCAGCTCTCTCTCTCACTCTCGCTCTCGCGCCGCTGCCGCCCGCTCACGCCGCCCCACGCCGCCACGACGCGCCGCTGCCGCGGCTAGCGTCGGCGCGACCGGCATTTGCCCCGCCGCCGCTCCTTTCTCGCCATCCTCACCTCCCGACGATCGGCAACCGGGTGTCAATTCGGCCCAATCTAGGCGGAATCGGCGGTACCGTATCCGAGACCGGGGCGATTCCCACCGGCGGCTTCCGACCACCACCAACGCCAAGATCCGATGGGCGACCACAAGATCGCCGAGCTCCGGATGGAGATTTGCGAGTTTCGTGCTCACATGAGGAAAATCGAGGCCACCTTCACCGCCCTCCCGAGAAGTTGGATGAACAGCGGCCTGCACCGACGGCGTACAACGGCGACACGGCCCGGGCGCCGCCAACAACGCCGCGGTGCGCCATGGCGCTCCCGACATCAACAACGCTCCCATCGACATCCACGATGACCCGGTGGCCACGGCAGCGGCAACACCCGCTAAAGACGCGGCCTTGCTGTCCGACGCACGCGCCTACGACGTCACCTCGGCCACCACCGGCGGCGTCCCTGCCATGGTGAAGATCTCTAGTTTGGTTTTGGCTAATTAGTGACACCTAAGGACTAATCTCTCAATGCTAAGTGTTTGACATGATTGGAGATTGGTCGTGCCGGAGTTGATGCATGGTGATCATGGAGGATGGATCGAGGTGATCCAAAAGTTGATCAAGCGTGCAACTCGGTGGAGTTTGGAGATCAAAGGTCCCAAGGTAAAGGTATAACCATAGGGCTTTTGGTTTCACACCCAAGATACTATAGAGAGTGTGGGTGATTATAGGATCGATAAGCCGTACTATAAAGAGGGAAAAACTTTCGTACATATCGATCCTCACGTGCCTTTAGGTTCAAGTCTCATGTGCATGCATTCTAACCTAAAGTGCTAACTCCGTCCTTGTCGGAAATGGTTTCGAAAATGCTAACACATGGTGTCGAGGTGTTCTTCGACGTGTCGGCAACAAGAAACAAGTGACGGAAGTCGGCTTGGAGCAAAGGCGAAGGAACGGCGACGAAACGACGGATTTTTCGCGACTCTGGCGTGGCCGACGCGACCGACCGGCCGCAGCGACCGGACGCACACAAGTTGACCGGACGCTCCGGTGAGTGCGTCTGGCGAGCATGTTTCGGGGTCGGGCGTCGACGGGTGACGGACGCACCGGCCGGAAGCATCCGGTCTTGGCCGGACGCATCGATCGGATGCGCCGGACGACGCGGGCGAGGGTTGCCGGGTCGGTTTGGCTTATCGGTTGTGACGGATCCACCGACCCAGGACTCACCGGACTCACTGGTGAGTCCGGTCAGGCCGTAGAAAGTGTGTTTTTCACCCTTTCCACCACATTTCGTGGTGTGGCCTATATATACCACCTTGGCTGCCACTTGCTCTCTCTCTTGGTCATTTTGAATCACTCCTAACATCTTTGAGCAAGCAAGCAAGCCTCCCTCCTCTCTCATTCTTGATTTGAGCTTCATTCTTGAGAGAAGAGTTGATCCAAGTGCATTGCATCGAGTTCTTGCATCTAGAGGCACTTGGGGATTGTTGTGAGACGGTGAATTTCCGTTTCTCTTGGAGGCACCGCTCCTAGCCGGCTTGGTGAAGTGGTGGAGTTGTTGGCAAGAAGAGGTGATTGTTTCTTGGCCACCTCCGGTTGATTTGTGAGAGGATTACGCACACCTCGTCAGGAAGACAAAGTGCAAGGAATACATTGCTCGTGCTTTGGGTACCTCACTTGGTGAGTGGTGTGTTGAGGCTAGCAAGGGCACCGCCTAGCTCAAACACCACCCTTGTGTTGGTCGACAACCGGAGAGTAGTTGTCGGTGTACAAGCGAACTCGGGTGAACAAATCGACTTGTTCATTGTCTTGGTGATTGGTTCTCCATCTCATTGTGTTGATTGGTTCATCCTCTTCCCGGTGATTGGTTCATAGCCTCTACAAGTCGGTATAACAAGTTTTCTCTCTTGCATTACTTTGCTAGTTTACTTTGAGTAGAGAGCTAGCACTTGCTTGTGTAGGTTGTTCTTGCTAGCATAAGGACTCTACTAGGATTGCTCACTAGTTAGTGTAGTGACTTAGCTCTTGTGTGACATAGAGATCATAGAATATATTTAGAATTGTCACTAGAGGCTTGCAAGACCACTAGAGCTAGTGCAAACCGCTTTACGCCATGTTTTATACTAATCGGTTTGTTTAGTTGGGCTTGTAGAAAAATTTTATAGGCTATTCACCCCCCTCTAGCCATCTAGGACCTTTCACATGGGTGCCGCCGACGGTGACGACGCTCCTACCCGGCGCCGCCACGTCACCCCCTCCAAGATCATCGACGCCGCAAAGCAACGAGCATGCCTACCACAAGGATGCCCGGTGCTTTGCGACCCGGATCGATCGGATCATGAGGCTATCACAGGCGTCCACCCGGTTGCTTTCGCGAAAAGCCTACCCAACTAGGCCAACGTCTCGCGGCTACTACAATGGCGAGATAAGTTTTCGCGGTCACTACCAACACCCTCTTTGACATTGGGAACATCTAGAGTGCCAACATGGGCGACAAGGCGGCGTCACGGCGTCAACATCGGCGTCGCTAAGCGTTGACATCGGCGTCGGCTGGGATCGACATCTTAACGACAACGCCACCAAGGACTCCAGCGGCAACGGCGCCCCTCCCAAGGGCGCCACCATCGGCAACGACGACGCTACCATGGGCGCCATGAGCGGCGACGGCGTCCTCAAAGACGCCAATGCCGATGGCGAACCCCCCGATGTCAACTCACGTCTTCGCCATGACTATCATCGACAACAACTACAAGGGCATGAACCACGACGACCGCCCTCGTGGCCAACCTCGACACCGGCGACCCACGGCGTCAACCCAAGCGGGACGCCGCCACGGATGAGAACACCGACTTTCCCCGGGCGCCACCGACGAAGCGGTCATTCATTGGCCGACATGCGACAACAACAATGCGCTACACTGCTGGACATCCTTTCGGCATCAACAATGGTGGAGAACACCATCGGGCAACCTCGGATCCGGCAAAGGCGCCACCATTAGTACCACGTCGTGAGAACATCGGGTACACCGCTATACTCGGCGAGGCGGCACTCTCCTCCTTCTCGGTTCGTCTACATGCCAACCCGGGCGACACGAGAGTCTTGGGACACCTCCACCGCGGTGTCTTCTTCGCGGCCTCAACACGCCCATCAATGGCGACACCAATGACTACCGGCGCTACTTCAGCGGGCGGCGACTTGATCGACTACACCTATGGCCCGACACTTCCATCAAGAACATGGGCTTACCGGACACCACGGCGCCAAGCAACAACCATCGCGCCATCGACTACTCGGCTATGGCTATGGTAGGGGCGACTCGAGCCAAACCGGTTGGCTCCCATGTTTCTCGGCGACATCTCGCCCGATGCGACTACGCCAACAAACCGTGGGCTGCAATGCACCGGCGGCGCCCAACATAGGGAACACGACGATCTACCTCGCCCAAAAAGTTCGGCGTCTCCATCTTGACAAGCCTCGACTTGTGAGCTTCACCGAGCGGCGACAAGAGGTATATGCCACCCACATCGGCCCCCTACCTCGTCGGCCTCGTCGGTACCTCGGTGTAACAAAACCTCCTAATTACTAGGCCCACCCGCACTTTTTGTCATTGTCTCAAAGACCTTTGGCGGCGATGCGTATGCACCCAATAACTTAAGAAGCTGTCGAGTGTCATCGGAAACCCCGATTACACCACTCATACCGAGGATCAACAAAGGAGTAGCTACAACATTACAACATTTGTTACAAAAATATAGATCGAGTGCGGAAGAATAATAACATTAATTTTACAAAATGTGAGTAAGTTACTTTGAGTAAACTTAACTTAATTTCACGAAGGCGAGTTATAACTTTAGGAAACATCCAAGTCTTGTCGAGCCCCACCGACACAACCTAGGTTAACAAAGACGAGTCGGTACCTTCAACGAGGGGTTAACAAACCCCGAGTGCGGGAGTACTCAACAAGACTTACCGACTAAAGAAAATAGAAGAAAACTCGGGAATGTTGGTCTAATAGGATTCAAGGTAAGGCTTTTAGCAAGAATCAAGGACTCTTTTGCGAAAAAGCTTACTAGTAATGAATCCTTACTTTCAATATTTTAATCCCAATTTAGTTTCTCACCTACTCTAGGTGATCTTACACTAGAGCACACACTTCTTAGATATACCATCACTTCATTGTTTCATAATTAATCTACGATATAAGTCGGAAACCGAGTCTCCACATCCAGAAGCACGGCGATTTCGAAACCGATTAACCCAATTTGGGGAGTTCTCTCCATACGACATATGTAGCACCTAAGCTTGCATATATCAACCCTTTCTTGGATACTCAAAAGCGGAACCGCGTCCCTACGCCACCCGGAAGCACAAGTACACCTCACACCCGGGGAATCTAACCCACGGGCATCCGGGACTTTAACCCACGAGTGTACACGCTACTCCCACCATCTCTCCACTCCCGGTCGCGGTTATGCGTTTCGATTTGACACCCCGAGATCGGGCTTACCTGGGAGTATGTGGTCAATACTAGTTTCGGACCGACTGGGTGACACCCAGGGCGAGGCGTGCCATTGGCCAAAAGACCTCAGCGCGGTGCGTTCCATAGTCTCGGTTACCGCAAGGCCTACACGCCGGTCCTTAATCGACAAACCAGGAAATACTACACTAAGACTCCATTCTTAGTGCAAATTACCCGGCCAGGTCTCAATTTCAACACCATATCCCGTATGGTTTCATCAAATAACATCCTTGTTCAACAAATGCCCATTCGGGCTATCATTAGAGACTTGTCACATTTTGACTCAAAAAGTCTAACTAATTTAGCATGGCTAAGCATTTCTAAGCATTTTAACCAAAAGCGGGTTATCAAGGTAGATATCAAAATAATCAAGGATTGATAATGCATCAATTAGGTTATCACACAACTCCTATCACCTAATGCGGTGTATAAAGCAAAGGTGATATAAAGCTTTATAAAAACACAAGGAATGTTTAAATGAAGCTGGGGCTTGCACGTGTTGCGAGGGAAAGTCAAATTCGAAGAAAGATTGTCGAGAAGTAAAACTTGACATTATCCTTGTCGACGGGACGGATCTTCTACGAAGCTTGATCATTGCAAACCATATCAACACCTTCTCCAAAGCTTCATCATCACGATCCGACTCACTCTCGTATACTCTACACGTAGATGATGATGCATGCTTTAGCGTGATGGAATGGTAAACATGATGTTTGATGATGTATGTAATAATAAATATCTTAAGTACAACTTTCTTTCACGATAAAGTAGCAACCCAACAAAACCAACTTGTTGAACTACTCTACAAAATATCATCACCATTGCCTAAGGAGTTCTCAAGGACCATTTGATTATGGTATGGTTTAGGATTCACAAAACAACCCGAAGGTCGCACAAAACCTAAGTCGGAAAACACTAATCATCACATTTAACAATTAAATAAATAAAGCATAAAATAACAAATAAATAAACTTTGTTAAAATGATGTCAAACTTTTTGTGTAGAAAGATCATAGCATAAAACAGTTCCAAATAAATTTTCATGATTTTTGGATAAATAAAATAATTATTAAAAAAATCAAGGAAGATGCATTTTTCAATTAAAGATTGTATTTTTAAATCATGCCCAAACTATCTAAAATTCAAGTTTCATAATTTTCCTAGATAGTACATATGATGGGAAGGCTACACAAAAATTTTCATGATTTTAGAACCCATATTTGAATTTGTATGAAATTTAGAAAATCGAGACACTATTCAAATAATTTAAATTGAATAAAACATTTCATAAATGTAAAAGGACTTGGGTTGATTTTTGGCCCAAGATCGCGTACGGCACGGTGCGTGTATGGCCGTTGCGTGCATGATGGACCGGTGCGGTTTGAGCGGTGATGGGGCACGGTGAACGAATGGGCACGGCCGTTCTTGTTTCTCTTTGGCCCGGCCGAGATGAGCACGCCGGCCGGCGACGCGGCGCTCACCACGCTGGCGGTGGCGCGGCGCGTTCGGCGTCGGCGGTGGAGCAAATGGCGAAAAGAAGGAGGGTGGCCTGGAGCTCATCGGTGCTTGGACACGGGTCGGTTTTGGGACGGGGGACGCGGCGGAGCTAGGTCACCGACGACGGCGCGGGCGGCGGCGGCTCAGACTCGGCGTTCCGTACATCGGGGCTTTGGCTAAGGGAAAAGACGAGTCGATCACGACTACATCATCAAGATGGAGGGAAAACACGAGGAAGTGCAAGCAAAAAGCTCACCGCGGCGAAGTTTGTCGATGGTGAGGTCGGCGGCGGCGCCTGCGGCCGGCGATGGGGAAGAAACGGCGGTGAGGGCGACTCGGCGGCGTGGGAACGCCGCTGGTGGCTCGGGAGGTGCGTAAGGAAGTTGTGGTACCTGGCTGGCGAGTTGGTTTGGTGAGAGATGGAACGACGGCGACGGCGGCGACGGACGGATGGCGGCGGCGAAAATGGAAGAAAGAAGAAAACGGCGGCCCGGCGCCCTATTTATAGGAGATGGAGGTTGGACAGCTGGATAGCGACCTCGCGAAGCTCCTCGGCGGTCGGTTTCACGAGAGAACGGTGGTGGGTGGGCGGCGCGGCGGCAGGCGGCGGTGGCGGCCGGCCATAGGGCCGACATCGTAGCATCAAACCCTAACTCGGTTTTGTCAAATTATTCTCAAAATTTGAACTGAACTCAAAATCTCCAAAAACAAAGTTTGCTTAAAATTTCAAGATCTACAAATTTCATAATTGGAGCATTTTCAAATTTGGCCTCGAAATTGAACTTTTGAAATGAGGTCAAAAAGTAAGAAATTTGAATTCAAAATTACTTTTAAAATTATGTAGAAACTTGAAAAACTTTGTACATATCTTTTGTTCATCACAACAAGATCTACAAACTAGCTTTTGGAAGTTTTGTCAAATTTTGCTTAGATTTTGAAATAAAGAAAAGGGGGTAATTAGGGTTTTGTCGAATTCAAAATTACTTTAAATTTTTTTGAACTAAACTTTGAAAACTCAAAATACCCAAAATTTTGAACTTTGAAAACTCTACCATTTTGCTTTAATAACCATACCCAAATTCTTGATAAATTTTGAATAAAAGAAAAGGGGACCGGGGGGTAACTTTTCGGATTTTGATTCTTTTCGTGTCTTTTTGACCGACAACGTAACCAAACATGACTAAACTTATTTTTGTCCAAATCCATAGCTTAAGCGGTAAATAACACTGGGGTGTTACACTCGGGACTCTCATCCTTCCCGGCTCGCTACACCGACCCAAACGACAAGCTACATGGCATCGCTAGAACCACCAAGATCCAAGCGGGAACAACGGCTTGGGTGTCACTCAAGGTGATTGGTGTTCACCTCCCGGCGACCTCGCCATCCATGCCGGGCTTCACGACAAGGGCGAGCACCTTGGCGATGGAGGAGCCCCGACGAGCTTCTTGCCATCGGTGCCAATCTTCTTCACCGAGAACCACCACTACCACGCCAAGCAATTATCAAAGGTTCGACGGGATGTTCTCCAACCGGTAGGATCATACGCACACTCTTGTGGTTGGCTTTCACCCCTCGACGTCATCGGCCACCAATGCAACTCTCTCCGAAGAGCACCGAATTCCATCCATTGGACCAAAGATCGGCAAAGGTCGAGTCTTCATCTTCGTCCGGCTCATTCCCCTTCTACAAGTGGATGCAACGGTCTTCGAGCCGTGCTACTTCAATCGCGCCATCAACAACGGCGGCCGGCGCCGAACCACGGCGCGAGGACGCGCTTTTGTTCGGAAAAGGGGAGAGAGATGTCATGAACCAAATTAGGTGGGCCTCAAGAGGGGCAACGCCACCAGCCCAAGAGGGCTTGTCTTGTGGCGCCGCAGGGGGCCCCATGGCGGCCGCCCGCCGCCGCCATCGTCCGCCGTAAACGCGCCCGCGTCGGTTGATTAAGCAAATATTTAAGGAATATTTATAGGAATAAAATAGGGAATAAATAGATTGCTTGTAAAGAGGAATTCCAATCTATAAGGAAACCTCTAGATCTTTCTTAGCATGCAAGTCTCCCTCGGACTATAAATACAAGGGCACATAGCCGAGTTGAATCTTAAGCGAGAAAAATTAAAAGGGTAGCTCCTAAACGACTTATCTCTCGCTCTCTCTCTCTCTCTCGCTCTCGCCGCCGCCCCCGCTCACGCCGCCGCACCGCGCTGCCCCCCGCGCCCCTCCACGCCCGGCCGACCGCGCCGTGCCCGCCGGCCGCGACCCTTTGCCCATTGCGCCGCGCTCCTTCCTCGCCATCCTCACCTCCCGACGATCGGCAATCGGGTGTCAATTCGGGGTCCAATCTAGCCGGAATCTCACGGGGAGGTTCTGAAGTCCTACTTAGCCTTGATTTGATAGGCATTACTAAATAAAATATTGCAAAAAAAAAAAAAAAAAAACCTAAGCGCCACCACTAAGCACCCACACAAATATTAGACTTTATTTACATATACACTACTCGCAATGCCATGTTATAAGTATAACCTCTTGATATATTTTTTCTTCTATTTTAGCATACTTCCTTTTCCATGTAACATTTTTTCTTGTACAAGAACAAATACTCTTTCCTGAAAAAAAATTGATCCATCATTGATAAAAATATTCTACTTGATTCAGAAAAAGAACATTGAGTCAAAAAGATTAAATATATTTTACTATATCCATTTTAAATTCTACAAGTCATCATTTCATTTTTTTGATCGAAGTCATATTATTTCAATTTGATTTTTCTTTGACTGCGGGCTGTGGGGACAATCCTTTTTCTCTGTGGAGTTTAATTGGACTTTGGGCCGTGTCGCAGCCACTCTTCCCACGTCAAGGCCCACCACGAGTCCACGACCAGTAGAGAGTCGACCACGTGCTCCGGCATCTCCTCCGCCGGTGCCATCTCCCCGGGCGCTGCGCCGTCGATCCCCAGTGGCACAGTCAACAGTCCGGCGGCGGGCTCCTGCTCAGATTCCAGGCCTCCATTCCAGCGTCGCGCCAGGGCGCTTTCCTACCGCGACGACCGACCGCCAGCGGCGACGACTCACGTTCACGCGCACGCAGACGCATCTCCCAGCACCCCGTATGCCACATACGGCCACAAACTGACGGGACCAACTTGACGAACTCTTGGCTCCAAAGCTTTCTCGGCCAGTCTCAGCAACCCTTCCCCTACCCCGATCGAACCGTTGGAATCGCGCGTCTCCGTCGGGATCCAGCGCTGCCGCGGCCCGATCCGATGCTCTCCGGCGTCGACCACGACGTCCCCGACGGCATCGGGATGGCGCGGCTCGCGTGGACGCGCCTCCCCCACCGCCGACCGGGAGGGGGGGGCGGGTGCGGGGCCCTCCACTTCCGCGGCGGCGGACGGCGAGCTCTTATCCGCCGCCGCCATCGAGAGCCTCGACTACGAGGTCATCGAGAACTACGCGTACCGGGAGGAGCAGGTACGCGCCGCCCCGCCCATCTGCTCCTGCTACTGCCCTCGACTCTCGAGCGTGTGGTTTTGGTGTGTTGTTGTTTGTGTTGCTGGGTCGGTGCAGGCGCAGCGGAGCAAGTTCTGGGTGCCCTACTACGTCATGCTCAAGTGGCTGTTCTCTCTGCTGATCGGCGTTGGTGAGTACTCTGTTTGATCCTTTGTTGCCATCATCATGTTATAATTAGCCATTTGTCTGGCTCTATATGAGCTTACTGTACCAATCGTAATTCAAGTAGCTGACACATTTCCGTAAATCTGTTTTTCCCCTTAGCTGTTGTCTACTTGCCTGACTACACTTGTATCACTGGGAACTGTTTATCCCACTAATAATATAATCAATCACTTAAACTGTCAGCCTAATTGCACGAAGTGTAGTTCAGATGAGTGATGAGTCTCGTCCAACTGTATTTCAGACTTGGGTTTGTCTTATCATATTACTAATGCTGTATGTCAAGCAGATAAAAATGTGCTGTGCAACCAAAAAAAACCTACTACAGTCTTTTTGAACTGAAAGTTCAGGACATGGAAAAGCCATGGTAAAATCGGCTGTATAAAAAGATCAGATGCCTTCATTGTTTAGACTGTATAATTGCTAAAAGGTGGGGTGACTAGCTTAGTACTGGCTACCATTTTTGTCAGAACGCTTTAATTTGGCATGAACGACAACATATGGATTAATGGTTAAGCAAGAGCTTTGCTGCTATACTGCACACTTTCTGTTTAGTGAATTGCGCATTCTTATCATATAGACACTGTTCCTTCTAAATGTTGTACTGCATTTTCATGAAAGTGGAATCCAAGAGTATGATCTAGTATTTGTTATTATTATCTTCATTCCTATTTGAGTAGTTCCTGCCAGGCATCGACACCAGGCCTCGGATCTCGGTTGCATCCACCTGCCTGCGCACAGGCCCTCAGCCCAGGGCGCCAACCAAACACCCCCTAACTTTTGTCCTCTTTAATAATTAATTTGGATCATAAGTTGTATCTGATAGGCCGGCCAGTGTGCATCTGATCTAGTTTGTCCTATCTCTTATTATTTGATTCACAAATAGTGATACAGGAAAAAGGATTATGCTTAGTAGTTCTTTTTGGAAAACTCGATGGATTTGGGTAGATAGCGTCTTGGGTTCACCAAATTCCCAGTTGGGGTACAAACAAACATCATGAACTCATAAATAGTACCTAAACATAAAGATTGATGTTGCAGGGCTCAAAAGGATTCATGCAACATGTTACATAAGGAAACTCTGTTTGTGATGGTATAATGGCCCTTTTTGGAATACCTTAATTTTTAGGACATTTTCTCATAAGCTGGCTTTTTCTATAAGCAATCTTTTCTAAGAAGTGCTTTATAGGAAAAGCTGCCTGTTGGCATCATGCTTCAGCGTGCTAAAAGCAAGCTCCTGAGCTCAATGTTAGCTGCAGGGTAGATGTTGATTGTCGCTGCCCCAATCAACCTTCTAGGCAACCAAATTGAGCACCTAGCTAGGCAAATAGAACTTTAGTACACAAATCCCAATCAAACCCACACAAGCCAGCAGAGCTGGAGAAGCTGCGTGCCCAAGGGCTGGTGGAGGAGTTGTTTTGCTGGTAGTGGTAGCTCAGAGGTGCATGGTGTGGCTTCTCCCGGGCAGTGGTGGTGTCGACCATGACCTCAACGCCAGCGTGCCGTCTCCGTCTCCGCGGCGAGCTTTGCTTTGAGGAGGTGGATATGGCGCCGCAGCTCTATGAGGGAGGCCAATGCCGAGTGGCACTGCTAGGAGGCGGATGCAGAGGGAGTCACACAGGGGAGGAGAAAGGTGCTAGTGAGGAGAGCGGGAGGTGCTGTGAGTGAGCGAGGAAACAAAAGCTGAGAAGCTGGGGTGTGATGGCTTCTGAGCATTTCAAATTTCACATTTGGCTTAAGAAAAAACATAAGCTGAGAAACAGGGTTGCCAAACAGGGGCCAACATATGTTGATTGATTCAACTAATGAGAAACTATGCCTTCTTCGTTTCTTTTTCAAAAGAGACTTTAAGTATATAAGATTGTGTGTCTGTTATGAGATAGATTTTATACACCAAGTTTGACTTGCATTGTTTGATTCTTCTAGCACTTGATACCATTTTCTGGTTGTAGGTACTGGATTAGCTGCTATATTCATAAACCTGGCTGTTGAGAACTTCTCTGGATGGAAATATACTGCGACATTTGCTATAATAAAGCACTCATATTTTGTGGGATTCTTAGTGTACACAATTTTTAATTTAGCCCTGGTCTTCTCTTCTGTATATATAGTCACAAACTTTGCTCCAGCAGCTGCTGGATCTGGTATTCAGAGATCAAAGGTTACTTAAATGGTAAGGTTTAGTTACTGAAACATTTGGTACGGTCATTCTGAGAAATTGATGATGCAGTTTGAAGTCTTTATGCAGGAGTGGATACACATGGTATCCTCCTTTTCAGGACATTAGTTGGGAAGGTGGGTTTACTACTTTACATTGCTTTCTTCAGCTAATATGCTGTATTTTCTCATATATGCTGCTTTGTGCCATAGATCTTTGGGAGCATTGGATCAGTTGGAGGTGGATTGGCTCTAGGAAAAGAAGGGCCCCTTGTTCATACTGGGGCCTGCATTGCTTCGCTTCTTGGACAGGTTGGTTTATGATCATGATTTGAACATCTCCATTCGCGAGTTATCCACAAGTTGAAGATCTGGATTTATTCTATGTTCTATCATGTCTATTGTTGTCTTCTTTGGTTACAATAGATTTGAAAAGAACATGCTGCTGTGGTAGCTCATTGTCCTGAAGGATAGTAAATGAGCTGTCAAAGTCAAAGTTCAAAAAAAAAAAAAAGATTCCCTAAAACATCGATTTAGGAACCTCGGAGGGGTTCTCAGTAAATTGTGGCATTCAACATGGCAATTCTCATGTTCATATTATGTGCTGACTAAGGGCTGATGAAACATGTAGACAAGTATCGCTTTGGTGTTTTTGTATGTAGATAGATATAACCAATGGTTGGCCACTCAGCTTTTGGTGCTAATATGCTGTTCTTGTGGCAAAAAAAGGTAGATCTGCAACAATCAATGATGTTATACTAGTTCTCAGCGATAGTGAACTACTGAACTAGTGATGATCGACTACTTTACGGTCCACCTGTATTTTTAATTACTATTGACTGGCCCAACAAAATCTGTTCACCAAGGCCAACACATGAAGACATGGCAGCAGATTACCTTTTTCTGTTCTACTTCATTTCCACTTTGGAAGTATTTGTTGCTGTCATATGAAAATGCTTCATACTGTCAAGTGTAACTAATTCTATGTGCATGTGGATTGTGGTATAGGGTGGATCTGCAAAGTACCACTTGAATTCTAGGTGGGTGCGGATTTTTGAAAGCGATCGTGATAGGCGAGACCTTGTAAGTTACTTTTGGCCATGCAATCTATCTATTACTTATGCCACCATTAAAGCTATTTGGTAAAGTTACTCATGGATTTTTTTTTCTGTCATACATACATTATACATAAATCTTCAAATTATCTTGAATTCTTGGTTTCTTTGTGCCATTTAATTGTACTGGCCATCGTGTTGACATGAACAAAAAGACTAAACAAATGTAAACCACTCATACCCTGTTTACAGCTCAGCAGAAATTTAGTGTAGCCTGGTTCATGGACATATTTTTAGACTTTTGGTAGTATATGAAATGGATACTGTATTATTTACCAAGACATTTGCCATGTCATAAACACTGTTGCCTGTTGGTCAAGATCATCTGAGTGGAGTGGTTCAGATATGAATGTTTTTGGTTTGTTTGGCAATTGTAAGACTTGCCTGTTTAGACTTTATTAGACACTCAAGTCTACACTTTGTTATCCTAGTGTTGTCAAATGGCAGGCATATCTGCTTGCAATACGCCAATACCTTAATAGCCCAGCTGCTTCTTCTCTATTGAAATGTGAGGTTTAATAGGAAGCCTATCTACCTCATCTTATTGCTTTCATACCTGTGTGTAGATTGTGCATGACAACAGTGAAGTAGTGAACCAGATGAAATGTGAGCCTGATCGGCTGAGATTGCTGCAGCAGCAACTTTGCAGCTGCTGAGGACTAACCAACCAGTTTCAACAATAGACTATGGTACTTAATCCATGCAGCAGCAGCTCCAGCCACAGCCAAAACTAGCACAGCCGATCAGGCCCTTTGCTAATACATTAGCTTCTCCCGATCAGTCAACCTTAAAAGTTTACTGGAATTGAAATGCCTAAATACATGGATCCGCTTCAAGGTTTCCTTTTTCATGTGGCAACTCATTTTTGTTTTTGAGGTTATACAACTTAACACTCTTTGGCCATGTCATGTAGATATTGTTAAAGTAAGCCCTCAAGAAAAGGCTGTTAAGATAACTGAGATTGTTTGTAGGGAATCAAGTTTTAAGGCTAACAAGATGCCAAACAAGTCTTTATTTAATTTTTGTTTTTCTTAAACTTGTTGTTTTTGTCACCTTCTGATAAACATGCTCTATCAAACTCTTTAATTTCTGGAACTAAGAACAATAAGGAAAAAAAGAAAGTAATATGGAAAGAATACTTATATCTAGTGTCTGATGCATTCCGAACTTTTTTTAAAAGAATGAAAGGGTTATAATATTGAACCTCTCAAAACTATTAATGTTTCAAAAGGTGACATGTGGATGTGCAGCTGGAGTTGCTGCAGCCTTCAGAGCTCCTGTTGGTGGGGTACTATTTGCCTTGGAAGAAGTTACTTCCTGGTAAGATTGTTCTACCATCTTTTTACTTTATGATGGATAAGTTGAGAGTCTTGAGACACATAATTGGAAAATTAATGATTTAAAGCAATGGTGACTTATTTGCGATCGGTAGTTTCCCTAATTCAGTAATTCCCTATCCCAGTTATAGAAATATTGTGTTTTCCATAATGGCTAGTGACATGAAATGCTTAAGAGTTCATTCTGGTCATTCTCGTCTCTAGTTAATTGATAATAATACTCTTGTAATATGACTTCTATGCAAAATCTACTTATATTAACTTTACAGGATCAGTATAAAGTTTTTATGTTGTTATTCCTCAAAGGTTGAAAGTTGACTGCATGCCCCCATGGTAACAAGATTTTGTGATTGGAGGGAGTATTTAGTGTTTACCGCCTTACCAACCATGCATGTTATGAACTCCCTCGTGATAGGCTGCTGTTCTGCCTGCAACATCATGAATACATGATTGCATTATTGCAAGGTGCAAATTAATTCTAGATTGAATTAAAGAGTGTTCTTTCAAACAGAAGTTTACCAGGAACTGGCTACCTGAAGTGTCCTGTCCCGTAAATGCTATCATCAAATAATCAAGATTTGCAAGCTTGAACTCAACAAGTGAGCACAATGTTCATTGTGTGCGTATAATGTGATCAGAGTATGGTGGGTGGTCCTGAAATTCTATCCTTAGCATTTTCTGACTGCATGCTTCTCATGTTTCAGATTTTCACTGTAGGATAAAATTGAGAGTTTAACTTGTAGTAGGACACACCTGAGACATGGTCATATAATTGCACAATAGTCTTAGTGCTATTGACATTATAGTTAACTAAGGCTTTGTGAGTTCATTGCCATCTCCCTTTGTGATGTATACATTTCTTTTCTAACTTGGTACCTAAGTGTTCATACTTGTGTGCGATGACTTTCATGCTGCTTGCCAGTTGTTATCCCTTGCTTCACCTGAAAGCTTGTTTTAGATTTCAGAATAATACTCATTAGATAGTCTTTGTGGATTTATTGGGTACTTTTTACTGTGATCTAGAGCCAAGAGGACTAAAATGGATATATGTTTTTTTTTTTCTGCCTACTGTATTCTTCAGGATGTGAAGGTGGTTTATAGTTTGTTTTCTAATTTAAAATGTGTTCGCTATTTGTAATGCACGACTGTTTAAGAATAAATATGGATGCAAATATGGATGAAGTTTTGGGGCCTGAATGTTATTTTACTCGGACTACTATGTTAGAATTGGGTCCAACATAGTTGCATGCTATTTTATTGCATTATGTAGTGTCTAACTAGCTGGGAGTTTTTCATTTTAGTGTGTTCCACATTTCTTCTGGTGAAATAAATAAATAAAATGCTTAAACTGCTCTATATGAGGATAAAAAGTCTTTGATGCCTTGATATACGGCAAACTCTAATGTTATCTATATCTATATTTGACCAAACTGATTGGATATTTGATCCATATTCATGTTTGAGCATATTTGAATTCATTTAGAAAATACAGATGGGATGCTTTCAATCCTGAGTTGCATTTATCAGTTTTTTCCCCAACTTTTACTTTAGATATTTTGCTGTTATAACCTAACAATGATATTTTTTACCATTAACCATTTCACCACTTCACCTTTGTAAACACCTCTTCAGCGTATTTCGGGTCCATGGATTATCAACCTCATGCAATAGATTGTTTCTAGTATGTCTTTGTACTCGATCAGAGTGGCTAAATGATATGAAACACTTGCTTCAACTGTCTGCATTGCACAACATATGATTGATTCTGTTCCCTTTTACATTCCTGAAGGTGGAGAAGTCATCTTATGTGGAGAGTTTTCTTCACGTCTGCCGTGGTGGCCGTTGTGGTGCGTTCAGCCATGAATTGGTGCAACAGTGGAAAATGTGGTCATTTTGGAGCTGGAGGTTTTATAATCTGGGACATATCTGGGTAAGATATCCCCTAACCCCGCAATCAGACTGGTCGTGCTTCAATCAGGAAATGACATTTGTGATATAAATCGTTTTTATCCTTTGATTTGAAGAGGTCAAGAAGATTACTCATATCAGGAACTGTTTCCTATGGCAATTATTGGTGTTATTGGTGGACTTCTTGGTAAGTAATGCAATGTTGATCCAGTGTACCCATAAAAGACAAGTCAGGTTTTGCACTTAACAATGGTTTCTGTGCTGATTAGGACGTCTTAATCCTTTGACTATGGTCCTCATATTTGCATAGTTTATTGTCTTCTCTATGGTAGTATAGCTGTATTCTTACAAAAATCACTATGCATCTGCTCTTAGGCTTCACTGTACTTATTTCCATGTCATCTAGTCAAACTACTCTTTGGGATCTTTTAGAGGCTCCACTATTCAGAATTGGAAGAAGTTCTCTGGTAAAATGTTGTTATTGAAGCGACACACAGTCCAATCCTGAAAACTCATGCGTATTAATTCTTTTGTTAAAATTTTCCTGAATCTTATTTGTTGGTTTCTTTTCAGGGGCATTATTTAATCAACTCACCCTGTATATAACTAAATGGCGGCGAACGTATCTTCATAAGAAAGGGAAACGAGTCCAAGTATGCTGAATATATGATGGATTTTTAGTGGCAGATTTGCTTCTGTTCTCTGTAGTTTTATTTCTGATATCCATGATTACATTTTCAGATCTTTGAAGCCTGCCTTATATCTTTGGTAACGTCCACGATTTCCTTTGTGTTGCCACTACTGAGGAAATGCAGCCCATGCCCTCAGTTAGAAACTAATTCTGGCATAGAATGCCCTCACCCACCTGGCATGGATGGCAATTTTGTTAACGTGAGATTTACTTTGTGAAATTTCTACTCAACTTGCATGTTCCCTTCAGCTGTATGATAATGATAGTTTCTTTTTTCTTTTATTAATCCTTTGTTTGCATTATGCAGTTCTATTGTTCAAAAGATAGAGAGTACAATGATCTAGCAACCATTTTTCTTCAATACTCAGGTTAAATATCATTAGAGAACTTTCCTTAGTGGAGCATTTTCTTGTACGTGTACAATTCCTTATGGTCTTATTCAACATGATTTTGTTTGCAGGATGATGCAATACGTAATCTTTTCAGTGCAAAAACATTTCATGAATACAGTGCACAAAGCCTGATCACCTTCCTGGTATCCTTTCATTTCTTTTTTCTATTTGCATATGCAGTTTTGTTCCTCCATTTGTTCAGTTTTTTGTAGGTATTATTTCTCTGTAGGCCTGGAATTGGCTACATTTTACTGAACTTGTGGTTATATCGATTATAATATGGCTAACATTCTGTCATTGTTATTTCGCTGTTATTTGCTATCCATCTTCCCATACTCTGCTAGGATTTCATCCAATGCTGTTTATTTACTACAATGTTATATAACTATGGGACAACTATTAAAATGTGTCTATCAGATCCAAATAGTTATAATCTCTCACAGCCCTCTTGGATCTTTTCATTTGGTTTGAATTGGAATCTACTTCCAAATGAGTTTATTTGGCTTAGAATTTGATATTCCACCACTTTCCAAATCGTAAGTGTACACCTGTGTCAAATTCAGAGTGTAAGAAATGGAATGTGAGATTCGTCACCACCTCATGTCCTGATCTCCTTCACTCGTCTCTCACGAGTCGAGACAAAAACTGTGTGTGGAGGGGACTCTCAAGGTTGCCGTGAAACTCTCACCATGATAGGTCACCATTTTTATTGTACCAAAATCTGATAACGTTGCAGTTGTACTTTCGGTTAATCAAGCTACCAAGTTGGCTTCGCTAAAATCAAATGCTTACTTCATTGAGTTCTTTCATCTACTTACTTTTTCCCCTTTTTTTCCCCTTTGGGTCTCAGGTCATGTTTTATTCCTTAGCTGTTGTGACATTTGGAACTGCAGTTCCGGCTGGCCAGTTTGTTCCAGGAATAATGATTGGATCTACATATGGAAGGCTTGTTGGAATGTTTGTTGTCAAGTTTTATAGGAAACTAAACATCGAGGAGGGCACGTGAGTCCTCGCCATCTCTTTGTACCCACACATGCAATATTGCCATATTAATTTATGCTCGCTATGCATTATAGTTTTTGCGTTGAATAGGCCTTGACTCACTATTCTTTTGTTCAACTGGGCATGCTATTTGATAGTTTATTGGTGAGAACTTGACACAGTTTTATTCATTATCAATATTGTTGTAGGTATGCACTCCTTGGTGCTGCATCGTTTCTTGGAGGTTCAATGAGAATGACTGTATCTTTATGTGTTATCATGGTTGAGATTACAAACAACTTGAAACTCTTGCCATTGATCATGCTTGTTCTTCTAGTTTCTAAGGTACTAACTTTGCAATCCATGACTCCCTAGTTGAACAGAATGAATGGAATGTGTCTGCTGATTTCAGTTTATGTAGGCGGTTGGTGACTTCTTTAATGAAGGGTTATATGAAGAGCAAGCTCGATTAAGGGGCATCCCTTTACTGGACTCCAGGCCCAAGCAAGTTATGAGAAATATGAATGCAAGGGATGCGTGCAGGAATCAAAAGGTTCTGAAGTTTTTACTCCATTTATCTATTTAACTGGACTGTGGAAATTGCCATGTATCACTATTATTACCAGTTCTGATGCATCCAATCTTTTGCCACCTATTTAAGGTTGTCTGCCTACCACGTGTTTCAAGGATCGTTGATATCGTTTCCGTTTTGCGAACCAACAAGCATAATGGTTTCCCTGTAAGTTTCATTTGCAGTTGTTGAACAAAGTTTTCATGGGGTTTTGACTAATTGATTTTTTTCTCCCATTCTTTTCTTGGTTCAGGTTGTTGACCGTGGGCAGAATGGCGAGTCACTTGTCATAGGTCTCATACTTCGTAGGTAAGATGCAATGCTATGTACTCTTGAACTTTGTTTAATGTTTGGGAACTGGGGTTTTCATTATTGCATTCAGTGAAGGAAACCAATGTCATTAAGTTGTACTGTATATGTATAAGACAAGTCAATGGGCCACTAAGGTGAACTATATTATGCATATAATAATCAATAGACTGACCTTGTTGTCTTCTTGTTGCAGCCACTTACTGGTACTTCTACAAGCTAAAGTAGATTTCCAGAACAGTCCTTTCCCTTGTGGGCCTGGCGTACTGAACAGGTTTTTGTTTTTCTATTTATATAAGCCAATAATAGCACATCCAATGCACGCTTTCTGGTAATAATCCAATATTTTTTTCTATTACTTAGGCACAATTTTAGTGACTTTGTTAAACCAGCATCAAGTAAAGGAAAGTCAATTGATGATATTCATTTGACAGAGGATGAACTGGGATTGTATTTGGATCTTGCCCCATTTTTAAATCCTTCGCCATACATAGTGCCAGAGGACATGTCGTTGGCAAAGGTAATCATGTCTTTTACTTTTGGATCTTTTTTTTTTTTTTTTTTTTTGCTGAAGTCAGTTGTGTGATAATCTTTATACCAATGATTTCAGGTGTACAATCTCTTCCGTCAACTTGGATTGAGACATATATTTGTTGTTCCTAGGCCTTCTCGTGTTGTAGGATTGATAACTAGAAAAGATTTGTTACTTGAGGTGACAAGTTATACTTTTAGCTTAAGAGTTTTTTTTTAAAAAAAAAATCTGGAATCCCTTTTATGAGCATTATGGTATTTCAGGAGGATAGCACCAATGTGATGGCAGAGCTCCAATCGACGACGACGAGTGTAAGGTTTTGATGCTCCTGCCCCCCAGATATTATCTGCATCTGCAAGCCTGTACATTGTCACAAGTAACTTGTATTCTGATTGCATTTGCTACAAAACTGAGGTTTCAATTACTGGGCTGCTATTGGTGCCTGCCTGGTGAACATTGTTAGGAGCTCACCTGACAGTAAATTCAGTTTGCATAGATTTTTGGTTAGATGCTCATGATATGCTAGAGAGGAAATCTTGTTAGACAGATTGTAAATCATAGAAACATTCTGGTTGCATCTGTACAGCAGTCTTAGTTAGCGAAAGGGTCAACATTTTGGACTGATAGAGTTATTTTTTATGTGCAGGGGCCTGCTGAACGGCAAAATGCTCGGCGGTAATGTACATCTGGAACGCCCTCTTCTTGACAACCTAGTGATTGAATAGATACATAGCATGTGTCTCGAGATTAGTTTGATAGCTAGCAGTTAACCTTGCACCGCATATTGGGCCATGCGATGGGTTTGCCGTTCCCTCGTACTTGACACGAATGAAGCGGCACCGAGCAGATAATGCAGCATGGCTTGGATTCTTCCAAGTGTCCTCATGGAGGTTGGCCGTTGCGCATCACTTCGCTGTCTCCGGTGGCTATTGAGGTGATTTCCCGGTGCTGTGTGTTTAGATTAGGTGATTGTAACTCAAAGTGTTCATACACTCTATCCATGTATCCCACGGTAAATTTCCAAGGCTCTGTTTTGGCGGTGGTAAGTAGATATTTGTCATCTGTGATACGATGATGAAGACAAAGCTACGTTTTTTTTTCATGAAAGTATATTATACGAGGCTACAAATTTCCTTCCGTTCTGGTTTTTATTAATAAATGGCTGAAATATTCCATTGACTGCGTTCCATGCTGCCCAGTCTCGATCTGTTTTTGCGTGCCTGGAGAACTAGAGCTGAGGCTCAACATAAACGAGGTTCTATTCCAACACACAGAGGAGAGGAGTTGGTGGTATCGTTAAAGCTTTGGTGGTATCGTTAAAAAGCCTGCGTGTCCGACACTGGTTGTGGTTGTAACAGGAAAGGGTTGTCAGCACTTGATTTTAAAACATATTCTAGGGGGCCCTGTCTTGCACAATTGAGATCAGAAAAAGTGAGAATAATCAGTTTTCTGATTACTGCTAGTTTATCACAACAAGAAAATTTTCATCACTGAGTCTCGTTAAAAAAAAAATCACAACAAGGCTCATCGCGACAAAGAAAAGAGGCTCAGGCTCAGGGCGACAAAAGAAGAAGGCCCAGCCAGGCCACAGAAGAAGGCCCAGCCAGCCCGCCACAGACATCAGGCCCGCCGAGAAAAGTCCGAACGCCTCTCTTCTTTCTTCTACCCCAAGACGAACTCGGTGAAGGTTCGTTCCTCTCCCTTTGCCTGCATATACGCCCGTTTTCTCTCCACGCGCAACGTCAGAGAACACAAGCGAAAAATCCACCCAGTCAAATCACAGCAATGGAGTGCGTTTTGGGCGTGGTTGGCCGCGACTTCGCGGTGGTGGCGGCCGACACCTCCGCCGTGCAGAGCATCCTCGTCCACAAGACCGACGAGGACAAGGTGATGGTGCTCGACTCGCACAAGCTGATGGGCGCTTCAGGGGAGCCTGGTGACCGGTAGGTTCTCCGCCCTCGCCGATCCGTCCGTTCGTCGGCCCGGCCCGTGGATTCCGTCTCCACTTTTCTAGGGTTTTTGTGGTGTGTGTGTATGTGTCGCGCGATCTGATCCCGATGGATCTGCCTGGGTCTCTGCGGCTTCTGATTGATCGGGCGCGTTTCTGTTGCCGCAGGGTGCAATTTACCGAGTTCATACAGAAGAACCTCCACCTGTACCAGTTCCGCAACACCATCCCGCTCTCAACCGCCGCCGCCGCCAACTTCACACGCGGCGAGCTCGCCACAGCCCTTCGCAAGGTAACAATCCGAATTAATCTTGTTCCTCTCTTTGTGTTAGTGGGTTTTCCTGCAGAAAGGTCGAGCTTTTAGAGTGAAAATTGGAGTAATAGTGTTTGGTTCGGTGTGGATTAGGGTTAGGCGTAGTCAGGATTAAGGTCGATTTGGGTGTTCCAAAGGTTGGATTATATGGATATTATCGCATGGTGTTCAGTTTGTAGTCTAGGGTGATTACAGAGCAAGATAAATTTGATTTCATTAAGGCAGGGGCATGGGTGGTGTGATTGAGGAATTAGGGGTAAACTGATATACAGGGTGTTTTTGTGGTTTGTGGATGAACTGATTCAGTTCCAGACATTTTTTGATGTTCTGTGATTAAATAACATCTTTTAGTTTCCAACAGAACATCACATGGCAGCTTTAGTGAACTGAATGCAGGTGCAGGCTTGCTATGTAGTTTAAGGCCATCCCCTGTGTTGTTTGAGTTGCTTAGAGTCAGATAGCACCATGATGTTCAGTATTTGCTATAGTTTGAACAAATTTGTGGTGCAGATTCCTGTATTTGAATTGTAGCATGATTGTGTGATATGGACTAGTTACAAAATTCTTAGGCCATGGAAACCATATATTTTCTCTGTTCCTTGATGTCTAGTTATCTTGCTACTATTGTTATCTTTAAGCCAGAAAAGTACAAAAACGGTTACATATTTACAGCCTATATTTTGCAGTGTGATGCCTGCCATTTATATTTATATATACCATAATTTATCATGTGGCCATAGCCCATACCCAAATTAGTCTTTAAGATAAGTGAAATTAAAACATAGTATAGTAGGCATAATCTCGTATTTTGCTGTGTATGCTTTGCATTCCCCAACAATTTTAGCAGTGTGCCTTCAGTTTCCCAGCAGTAGGTTCATGTTCATGGAGCACCTGTAGACACCGGTAATTCATGTACAAGTATATTCGCTCTGATTTCAGATTGACTGTTGCAATGGGTAGCACTGTTTATTTTGTTCTAGTGTTTGGCTGTGCTTGAATCGCATCGGCTTTGTTTGCTAATCGCTATATATTGTACTTTGAGGGAGCCATTTGTGATCTCATTCATATTCATGAATAATTGCAGCCAATATTCGATAATGCTTGTTTACTTTGATGTTTTTCTAAGAGCGCTTTTGTTGGCAACATTTTTTTTGTCTTTATTGAGGTTTTATTAAACCATTCCTCTCCCCTGACACATGTTTCATGTTTGCCATGTCAGAATCCATATATGGTCAATATTATTCTTGGTGGTTATGATAAGGATGTTGGCCCTTCCCTGTACTACATCGACTACATTGCAACCTTGCACAAGATTGACAAGGGTGCTTTTGGGTACGGATCATATTTCTGCTTGTCTCTGATGGACAAGTTATACCACCCGGACATGACTGTTGAGGAGGCAGTAGATCTCGTTGACAAGTGCATTAAGGAAATCCGGCTGCGACTGGTTGTCGCGCCCCAGAACTTCGTGATCAAGATTGTCGACAAGGACGGGGCGAGGGTGCACGCCAGGCGTGAACTCGTCGGCGGCGACAGTGCACCTGTTGATGCTGCAACAACCACAGTTGCCGCCTGAGGCATGAACTTGTTGGATGTTAAACCGTGTTTTATTGTTTCTCAGCGAGGCTACTTATGTAATCACAGGATACTGGTGGGGGTCCCGGAACTGTTTTATCAATTTTAGCCCAGACGTGTAATTCTGTTTCTGCACTATTTATGTCTTTGCTGAGTACGTACAAGTTTACAATTAGTGTTTGACGCTTGACAAGGCTGCCTGTGCACTATTTCTGATCATTTCTGGTCACTGAAATGAACATAAAACCTGTGCCAGCTACACAACGCATAGCTGAAATCTACACTGATGCTGGGCATCCTTCACTGCTGGCTATTACAACAACGCCTAGGTAAGGCATCGCCTTCACCGGCGCAAGGTGATACCCGCGGCCACCGAACCGCACGCGCTCTCGCTGACTGTCTGGAGGCTGCACTACTTGAACACAACAGGGAGGCTTAAAGTGCTGGTCCGGTCGATGCGGAGCGCGGCGCTGCGCGGCCTCGACCGTTCCACGGACCTGAGCTGCAAGCAGGGCACCAGCCTAGCGCCGCCGTGCACGGCGACATGACTGGCTCACCGCTCACCAGGGTTGACGTGCACTCGCCAGGGCCGGACCGCGCCGAGCAGCGATGCCGCGGCCATGAGCCAGAAGCGCGCTGCTGTTGCTCTCCCACGCGACGCGAAACAAGAAAACATTCCGTGCTTTTTTTGGGTCAAAATTCGTCGTTCCAATATAACAATTCAATATATACTTGGAATAGTTTCTTGTTATATTTTGGATTGTTCTAAAATTCATTGTTTAGTAAGACAATGAAACAGTATAGCTTGCACCTGATACGTAGTTTGAAATGCTACATGTAATATTTTGGATTGGTCTTACAATGGAAAGTACTGTTCTATTTTTTTTTCAAATATTCTATGTAATATGTTTTATTGTTCTAGTGATGAAAATTTACCATTTTAATAAACAAACTCATACAACACATAGTGTTATTACACAATTGTATAGGTCAATGTATGTAATATTATGTAGTGTCATGAAATGAAATGTTTCTATTGGAGTTCCATTCGGTTTCCGACGCATGGAGATGAAACAAAATACTCTCAATGGAGTTTCACTCAATTTCCAGTGCATTGGAAACGATGTGCGGTAGGTTTCGTCTTGATAGAACTCATATCCCCTCTCTTCTAATAGTTCTTATGCCATGTCATCATCTTTGCTGACGTATCAACTCATTAGATGGAAATAAATAAAGCTTTTAAAGTAAGACATGGAGAGTACGAAAGTGAAACCACGAGACATATAACACATTGCGGGAAAATTTATTGTGACCATAGGAATCACCGAATCAACCAATTTCACAAATGGGACAAAGTCATAGACACACAAACCACTCAACATCCTCTCTGTTTGTTCTGAAAAAAACGAAAGTTGACACGACGCAACGCATCCTGATTCTTGAATCACAACGCTCACAGAGCTGCCACGACGTAAACCGCGGCAGCGGCGAGCCCGAGCACAAGACCCACCGGCCCCCGGAGCGACGCACCAGCACCACCAGATGGCAGGGAAGGCGTCGCCTTGGATCCGCTGCCTGACGACGACCCTGCACGCAAGCAATCGCAGGAGGAATCAATTTCATTGCAGCGAAAGCGAGAAAAAAGCAGAGTACCAATCAATCAGCGTGAAACGAAGCCAAAACAGCTTCGTCCACGGCGCCGGCGCCCGGTTACATACCGTTGCACTGGCTGACGGGTGGGGTCTGGACGTTGCAAGCCTTGGGGAGGCCGAGTGCGCGCGACCGGTCGATGGTGACGCCGAGGGAGGACGAGGCGTCGCTGCCGAGGGCGGCGCAGAGGCACTCTGGCTTGGACTGCACTACGCTCTTGAGCTGCGAGCAGCACGACGCACTGGGCGCCGACGTGTCGTTGCCGCTGATGTAGTCCATGCACGGGGACAGGCTCACCAGCGCCGACGTGCAGTCGTCGCTGCCGCTGGACTGCGCGGACGCCGTCGCCACCATCAGCGTCACCGCGGCTGCGGCCAGGAGCCAAATAAACGGCGCCGTCCTCGCTCCCGCGGCCATTTCAATCTTCTTGCTGCTTTCTGAAACTGTGATGTGAACAACTACTAGCTTGCCAGGGTTCCCGGAACGAGTGTTCGTTCGTTGCTGGGTGATTTGCTAGTCTGTTGACGCTGCTTTTGCCGGTTTCGGGGTTTGGCCTGTGTGGGTTTTATAGGGGTGATCTGCGATGGAAAACGAACGAGTTGGTAGATGCTGGTGAGCTGCCTATTCCTACTTCGACAGGAATTGATCCTACCATTGCAACACGTAGACCATTGAGTCGTTAAGGACTTTGTTTAACAAGAGAATGGCTGCGAATTGAAGTCGGTGTTTTTCAGACTGAAATCAGCCAATCAGGTGTGGATCATTGGCGTGTTAGGTAATGCAAGCAACGGTACAAGTATGTTTTATGATTTCCGCTGCTTGTCATGATAATAGACTATTTGGGTTAGGAAGTTGCTTGTGTTGTGTCAATCTGGCAACTAGCAGCCGGACCAACATAAAAAAGTACGATCTTGTTTTCCACAGAAGACAGAACAAGAAAATGGTGCCACAGTCACAGTGATGTCACGTATATGGTATTCTACTGCAGCTGCAGCCATGAGACCATAGACCGTGGACCTCGGAAGTTGGAAGTCGGAACTGACATTCGATATTTCATCAATTCTTTTATTTTTGCAGAAAAAAAATACATATCAGAACGGGCACACACACACACACAAGTGCAGACTCTGGTGTTCTTTCAGAACAATCTATTTACAAACTTTGTGTTATTGTGTCAGGAACAGTGAACAAGACTATCGACAGACACATGCAGATTTGCTCTGCAATGTGCTACATGTTCTGAAATGAAGGCTATTACAAATTATATACTTCTTATACAAACGCAAGATCTGCGCTATAGTTAATAAGTAAACCGCCAAAACTGAATCTGCACCTTTCTTTGCAGGGTCAATCTGTAACTTGTATTTTTCTACAGAGGCCTTAAGAGCGGGTAATCTTCAAGGAGCTCTCGCTCTGACAATGTGTCATTCTCATTTTGTGGAGTCCATAGGACCTCGACTGCCTGCATAGAAGATTAACAAACATCAGATAACACTACTGTAGTATATGAATATATATGAACTACTGTAGGACCTCGACAGCCTGAATTTTAAAAGAAAGTAGGCTAGCAAGATATTTGTTCATTTAGTTCTTCTTTCCCTTATTTATTCTTGAATTTGTGAGGCTCTTGTTGGTTTCATCTCAGGTTACCACATCTTACTTGGACTAAATGCTTTGTAATCTAGCAAGATGTTACTGTCAGAAAATCTAACAAGATGTTGCCTATTATATGCCAGTATGTCACTACAACACAACATCCATTTGCTGCAATTTTAAATTTGCTGAGTAGATCTGACAGACTCATATAACAGAAATGAACTACTTAACTGTTTTTGGACCAGGCTGGATCAAAATTTGGAGTGATCATTTTACACTGTAGATGTTGGTGAACCAGGTTGCTGTCAGTTAACATTATTTTTACCCCCAATACAATCAGGCCCCCTTTGGAACAAAGGTAAAATGGAAGAGTTCTAGAGGATCCAAATCCTATATAAGAAATTTTCTGATAAACCCCTTTGGAACAAAGGCCAGTGGAATGGTTTGCTTCATAGGAATTTTGGAGGAATTTTATCAAGAGGTTGAATCTCATTGAAAGTTTCCTTGTGCCACTCATCAAAATCATGTGTTTTTGCTGCGCTCCAACCAAACGTTCAATATTGCAGTTTCATGTGTTTTCTCAATCCATAGGATCCAAAATGTTAGGACATTCTATTCCTATGATTGCTTTTAGAATCCTGCGTTCCAAAGAGGTCCTCAACATGCAATGACTCCTGAGTAGGGATGGTAGGACTAGGATTTAAACTTGATGATATAACCAGAGCAAAAAGAAACAAGCAAGAAATACCAGTATTTTGCTTGATGGTATGGCACCCATTTTTTGTAGAGCTGTCTTTAAGTCATTGCTGCTGTTTATAACCGGCAGCTTATGTACTCCCTCAGCAGCAACCAATATGGTTATCTGCAAATATGAAATAAAAAAGACTTAGATATCATGTGGCCACTGCTGTGCCTAGTGATACTAGCAAAATAGGTAATCAGAAATATTCAATCACACAAACCTACACACTATACACAATGGAAATCATACCCCACCCCCCACCCCCGTGGGTTTGCAAAGCAATGTTTTTTAAAATAAAATCTTAAGTCCTGAATCACAATTAGCACATGAACTCTATCAGGAAAAAAAATATTCATTGCATGCACATAAGATACTACTCCCTCCATTCCATTATAAGTCATTTCAACTTTCTTGGAGTCCAAACATCTCTAGTTTGACCAAAATTATAGAGACAACTACAAAGATTTATGACATCAAATAGGTATACTATGAAAATATAATTAATGAAGAATCTAATGCATTTGGTATCATAGAGGTTATTATTTTATAATATATAAATTTGGTCAAATTGAGATGCTTTGACTCTCTAAGAAAGTTGGCGTGACTTATAATTTGGGATGGAGGGAGTATTTCACAAGCCTGGTGCCATCTGTTACAAACCACAATGTACTCGTTGCTAAAACCACTTGATCTTTGGCTGCCTCCTTTATTCCTCTTGATGTTGTTCACATTCACAAGTGTCTCTTCATCAAACTTGCCTCTCTCCTCAATTGAAAGCTGATTGAAACGTTTCTCACCATCATCAATGCTTCGTTTCACATCCACCTTTTAGAACAATAAACATGATTAATAGGCATCGAAGTGAAATTTACTGAGTTCCAAACTTTTATGACCCTGCCACTAAAGACATGATAAGGTGTTCATGTATGAAGTATTGATATGACTTACAACCTAAAAAAATGGAGTTTATGATCATTTCATCAGTGGTGAAATGAAATGTAAATGAAAAGGTCCTTTGACATTTTTCTAGTTGAGCATAACATTACATTGCAGTAAAAGTCATAGAGTTACATTAGATGGAAACAAAAAACAAACTGCTAAATAAGCTAAAGAATACAAATTAAAGCAAATGGTGGGCTTACCGATGAGTAAGCTGAGATACAACAATCTGGATGCCGAAGTAATGCCAATGTTGTCTCTACAGAACAAAAGCTAAACAATCAGCATGATTTCAAGGCAATAGCAGAATGGTCATAACCCTTACAGAAATAATAATCTATACAGTTTATTTCCAAGGAAATTATGATGCATAATGTAATTACAATTTAAAGCAATACTAGAACTATATCGAGATTATTGATTTTATATCAGGTAACATGCATTCTAGCCCAAAACAGAGATTGTTAAAACAAAGAAGCAGCACTGTGATGGACTATCACAGATAGAAATTGTGTCCAGCAAAGTATGAAAGTGATCCTTACCACCAATAGGGGCGAACAAGGCCCAATGAAAAATGAAAGGGACCAAAACATATCAGAACAGAAGGCCAACATTAGGTACGTTACTTCAACTAAAAGCAAAAAAAAAAAAAAAAAAATCCATGGGACCCAATCCATCCAATGTTTAATCTTGATGGTTATCCTCAATAATCACAGTGTTCCAAGTTCAGTTTTGCCCTTTTTTGCTCTGATGTGGCATGTGGCGCATACTAGTTCATGGTGATTGATGATATAAACAGCTGAGCTGTTTGGCAAACTGGCTGATAGCTGCGCTGCGCCACAGGCCCACAGCTGTAGCAGCTAACTAGCAGAGGCAGCAGCAAGCAAGCAGCAGCAGCAGGCGGTGGCGGCTTAAATGTGCCAGCTACATCTCCACAACCCGAAGCAGCAAACTCAAGCAGCATGTATGTTTTTGTTTTACCTGTCAACACATAGCTCAACCCAGCAGGGGTAGATGTATCTGCTTTCTCAGCTATTTGATCAAGCTCCTTCTGAAATGATCGTGCCATGCCCAGCAAGCCAACCTACCAACAATGTTAACTTATTAGATTGTTTTAAGTGGATACCTATTCTTTATTGCTTAAATTGGATACGTACTGCTAATAACGAAATTAATAGAAGAAGCATATCTTATTTTTGTACATCTAGGTACATTGTGTAGATATCATGATTTGGAAAGCCAGTAATACCAAGTACTAATTACTTAATTAAGCTTAAACTTATAAGGCTATACTCCTACCAGCTAAAATATAGACACGACAAATGAGCTATTCACATCTAAACAGTCACTGATATGGATTCTAGGCAACATATCTGGTGTGCTAACCGCAAGGCCAAGCTCAGTGCCTTCATTGCAATGCTATTTAAGCAATGGCTTATTGCTTAAACCAAGCATGGTGAAATGGTGTGTCAAATCAGTATGTAGCCTATGTAACATCAGTTAACATATATTATTATGTACTCTAATTTCGGCTAACCAATGAAGTAGACATGTCAAGTGATCCGTGCAAATGAGAATGTATCCCCCAAAGCAACATCCAAAACCTACCTGTAGTTTGAGGACGGTGGTCTTCTCCGTCTCTGTGAGCACACTAGCACCGCCGGACGAGTCGGACAGGAACCCGGCGAGGTAGAGGAAAGCCGCGAAGCCAATGAGGGTGACGAGGAACCCCGATCCTCCGAAGCCGATGCCGAAGGCCGGGCCGACGGACACGAATGGAGAAGGCGAGTAGAAGGGCGCGGCCCTGTACCCGCCGCCCCTGGGCGCCGGCGCGCTGTACCCGTAGGACCCGCGAGACGACGAGGAGCGCGAGGAGAAGGCGGACCCGCCGACGCGGCCGCCCGAGGCGGCCAGCGCCGCGTCGTGCGGCCCGCCCACCGACGCGGCGAGCAGCGCGCCGGCTAGCAGGAGCGCCAGCGCGGGCCGCTTGAGCGCCGCGAGGGTGTCGAGCACGGACCTCCTGAGCGCGTCGAGGACCAGCAGCGCGCCTGGCCTCGCCCGCGGCTCCTGCTCCTGCTCCCGCGCGTAGAGAGGAGCCGGGTGGTGGAGGTGTGCGCGGAGAGCGGAGACGCGCGGCGGGGTTATGTGGAGGTGGTGCGTGGGGTGGAGGCCGCGGCGGGGGCGGGAGAGGGAGCGGGCGCGGGGTGGAGAGGAGGCGAGTCGCCTCGAGGAGGGAGGCGGCCGCCATGATGATGGCGCCGCGGGGGCCGCGGGAATGGAAATGGAATGGATGCGGAGGTGGTGGAGGAGGAGGAGGCGGAGGAGAGGGCGGCGGCGGTGGGCGGCGGTGGTGGGAGCGGGAGGGATTTTTTTGAGAAGTGTGGTGTGGGGGAGGAGGATCAGGTTGTGAGGCTCCAGGCTTGGGAGCCGGGATCGGGTGACGTGGCCGACGACGACCGGCGGCCGTTGCTACTGGAGGGAGGAGGCCGGGGCTGCACTTCTTCACGTTCGCTGAGGCAAGAATCCGGCCCAGACCATTTCCATTTTTTCACTACAAAAGGCCGAGCTGGGTTACCGTAAAAGGAAAAGTAAATAACGGCCCAGTAGAGCAGATGGAGCCTGGCCTGAAATCAGAGGGTGCAAAAAAAGCAACGCTCAAGCATATGATATGAATTCGAGCTTACACGTGCTCTGGTCCGCTTTTGGGCTACACATCAGGCGCTCTTCGAGGGCAAATTTCAGAGACAGTTCTCGACGAACAGTTTTGTGGAACAGTTCATTAGTGAATTGGTGATGATCGAGCCGAGTAACCAGCAGAAACAGAAGGTGGGTGATCCTGCACCACGATGGATCAGACGCCCAAGGGGATTCGCGAAGATCAATGTGGACGCAGCGATCTCCAAAAATTCAAGCAAGGTCGATGGAATTTTTTTGGGCGCATTGACACTGAACCATGGAGGGCACCCAGAAACAACAGAGGTGTTGGCATGCTGGGAAGGCTGGCTCTAGCTAGTGACCTCAACCTCGAAAAGCTCCAGGTGACAAGCGACTGTGTTAACACGGTTCGAAACATCCATGGTGAGGGTTTTGGTAGGTACGGGTCAATCGTCTTGGAAATCAAGTCTCGGACTGGAGCTTCACAAGAGTGGAGTTTGTTCATGAAGGAAGACGCTTAATGTTGTGATGCTCATTGTCTAGCTAGGAGCTCGGTAAACTATATTAGTTAGAAAGATATGTTTAGTTTGTCGATTCTCCCGATGGAGTTTGTACAAGTTATATCCTGATGAATAAAGAAGGGCGACGTTTTGCTTAAAAATCGAAGGCAACGCAAGCGGTTAAAATACCCTGAACCACAGCGAAAAGCGACCGGTGCTTGCATTGCATGTGTTGCCGGACGGATGGCCGGCAGAATCTAGACGCGGCGGTGGTGCCAAAGCCGACGATGCGACGCGGGCTCTCGATTCTAGATCCATCTCTGACGTTGTCCCCCGTCAGTTGCGTCACCAAGTGCAAGCTCGGTGCAGTTTTATAAGCACGTCTCTTCCTCGTTCGTCTCTCCTCTCTCGTGTATCCGCGGTGTCGATGCGCGGAGAAAATTTAGCAGGCAAGGCAGTGATCGGCGATGCGGTCAAGGGATTTCACTGGCATTATTGAACTAGAAGTAGTTTTGGCTTTGCACGACGTGAAGATCTCCAAGCCGGTGAATCATACTTAAAAGCGCATGGTCATCGTCATCGGATAAGATGATACTGATAGGCTGAGGTTTCTTACCTCCGAGCTGAAACAAGGTGCCACGTCAACACACGGTCATGCTGCTCGTCACCTTTTATGCTATACATATGCATGGCAGCATGTTTAGTGGATTTCTTTCTGCGTTTTACCTTGTGTGGCCCACAATCACTTATGCTGGAGTGTATTTGAACTAAGTTCCACTTCAATCCTTAGGGCAGATGCACTGTGAATTCAGTTGCGGACTTCCAGCGGCTGCAGAAAATGAAGTTGAAGAAGAAGAGGATCCAGAGCCAGTGATCTTTTTTGATGCAGATGGAGAGATGCAACCCAATGAGGTGATTGTTGAGGACTTGGATGGAGAAGAGGCTGGAGATGGAGCACCCCATGGAGACCTCATCAATCCCTTCATCAGAGATGAAATTTCCATTCATGTTCACTTGCACAAAAGCTGGTTTATTTGCGACTGCCCGCGCAAAGCACCTAGCTCCAACCTGTGCAGCATGTTTGTACTCACATCAAGTTCTATTGGTAAAAGCAATTTCTTTTAAAAAGTTGTAAACTTCAAGAAAACAGTATTACTAACATGTATATAATTTAATTATGGAGGTAAGGGTTTTGAACGGTTTCAAATAGGAGATGCAACACTGTGTAATCTTAAAAAAAAAAAACAACTGAACATTATTACTAACATGTATATATAACTTAATTAGTGCATGTTCCGTCAAGCACCCCCAGGGCATAGCACGAGACCAGCCGCGCGCGGGTAGGCGGCTGGCTGGACTGCTGGAGTTGGATATACAACGACAAAACGTGGAAACCCAAGCAGCTGTACAACACAATGTGGCGACTTTGTGAATGAGCTGCTCACTGTGAAAATTTCCATGTTACCGTGGTGCATCAAGCGGCAGCCCAGTAAGACAACCACGAAATGACGAAACGAAGGGCTGCTGTGCGATGCACGCGTAGGTCGTCGATCAGAGGAACAACGAACTCAGCACCACGCCACCACCAGCGTACTGCATGCGTACGTGGAAGCCAACGCAATGCATTGGACGCGCTCTAGCTGGGCTCATGACTGCAAAAAGACAAACGACTGTGCTCTTCCAAGCTTAGCTTTGCATTTGCAATGCATTGTCTATCCTAAACTTCCAAGTTCACATATAGGAACTCCCGCGCTTGCGGCCGACGATACACGACGATAGTCGATAGATCATATGCAAGCAGGTGACGATAGACCATATGCAAGCAGGCTGTCACGACTCACGTGTCATGATGTCACCACAAACGGGTAGCGTAGATCAGCTGGTTAGGTTATTTGTAATTACGGTTGCAAACGGCGCGGGCTGTGTGCGGCCGCTAAGAGAAAGGGTCACCTGCACCGCGGTCCCACGCCAACCCGCGCCGCAAACCCGTGATAGAGGAGCGGGTCGACGCTGCTTGTTTTTAGTCCAACGGTCCCGCAGCAGGTCAAGTGTCGTGCGATGCGATGCAACTACCGGCAAACCTTTCCTGTTGCTTTCCGGGGGCACCGCCGGCGACGACATGGCGGCGTTGGCTGCACAGAGGCGTCGCGCTCCACAGCCTTGGCCTTGCCGGGGTGCTCAAGGCGGCCACTCTCGCCGGCATGCACATATCTCGCCCAAGCTTGGTCATTTTTCTGCTGCTTCCTGGACTTGACGCTCGCTGTTTCCAGGGCTGCAGCGCGTCAACGCCCCCATGGCAAACAATGAGCTTGGGCGTTGGAAGCCGTCTAGTTATGCGGAGCGACTCGCGAGGCGTATGTCGTATGCGGCGCTACGCGGGGCACCGCGAAGCCCGCAAAATCAAGCGGCTGTATGCGCGCGGGGGCCGCCGCATCTGCATTAAATTGTTCCTTGCGGCGGCCGCCGGACGGGCTGACCGCCGCCGAGCCGTTTGCAACCTGATTTGTAATAGAATCTGTCTATTCGGGTTTGTTATTACTTCAGCGCTATCTGTGGGCTCAATGTGTTTCCATAAGGAGAAAAGTAGTATCCCTTGTCTAACTAAAAAACTTGTTCTCCTCAATCTAGCACCCAAACTTGAAATCTTTATTATCTGGTACATTTTGAAATTTTTATTCCCAAACTGACACTACCATGAACTAAGCCACGGCGTTAAGTTCCATTGTGAAAAGACAACCCCCCCTCCCCTCTCCGAGCGTTCCACCTTTTTTTTTTGTGGTGATTGTTTTCCCTCGGCGCTTCAAAACGTGCATGCTCTAATTTTATTACTCTGTTGGACCAACAAATGTACATCCTAATCCCAAATTTACATCGTAGCCTCCGGAATAATCGACCAGCAAAGTAGGAGTACGTGGCACTGAAAGGTGAAACCATGTTTAACCTGTACTGGTGGTGGAAGAGGCCATCTGAACTTCGTCAACTCGAGAAACTCCTTTCTAATTGCTCTGCTTCTACACCGAGCCAGAGCGGGTGCCTAGTGTTTAACGACAACGCTACCTTCGATCACTCTCACAGTCTCGGTTATCATATATCTCTAGAAATTACTAGACTTGTTGTTTGTACTGTCTAATAAGTACAGGTAAATCCTGGTTTCAAGTACGTACTAGCAAAAGTTTATTACCAGTGCGCATACGTGATCCAATTGGCCGGAATGTACAATGTACCAACCAATCGTTCTAACCGAAGATCACGAAAGTGAATCTAGTGTAAGATAAGACACTCTATGTATACGTACTAGCTTATCTCGTAGAGGGACGCGCGCAGCTATAAATACAGCTAGCTGAGAGCCTGAGCCTTACTCCACTGGGCGTTCTAAGCCTCTAGCTATAGCTCAGATCGATCGTTCGATCAGACTGGTCAGTCCATCTGACGGCCGGCAAAGCATGGACGACACCACGTACAACGCCATCCTCCTGGCGCTACTGGCCGTGTCCATCCTGACGTTCCTTCGCCCGGTGATGGGCGGCTCCCGTCGCCGGCCGCCGGGGCCGCGCACGCTGCCGGTGATCGGGAGCGTGCACCACGTGGTGAACACGCTGGTGCACCGCAGCCTGCGTGACCTGGCGGCCGTGCACGGGCCCATCATGATGCTCAAGATCGGTCCCATGCCGCTGGTGGTGGTGACCTCGCGGGAGCTGGCGCGCGAGGTGCTCAAGGTGCAGGACCCCAACTTCGCGAACCGGCCCCGGCTCCTGGTCGGCGGCATCTGCGGCTACGGCTGGGCCGACATCATCTTCGCGCCCACCAGCGACTACTGGCGCAAGATCCGCAAGCTGTGCATCCAGGAGGTGCTCAGCCCCAAGCGGATCCTGTCGTTCCAGTTCATCCGCGAGGAGGAGGTGCGCCGGCAGGTGGACGCCATCCGCGCCGCCGGTGCGGGCACGCCGGTGAACCTCACCAGGATGCTGTACGACATCAGCAGCCGGACCATCTCGAGGTCGTCGTTCGGGGAGGTGCGCCCGGACATGCCTGTGTTCCAGGACGCCATCAAGCGCGTCATCGGCTTGTCCAGCGGCTTCAACGTGCCGGACCTGTTCCCGAGGCTCAGGGACGTGCTCGGCGAGCTCACTGGCATGAAGCGCAAGCTCCGGGAGATACACCGCACGTTCGACGCCATACTCGTCGACATCATCGACAAGAGGCGCCGGGAGCGCGCCCAGATGGTGGCCGCCGGCAAGGAGGTCGTCGACGAGAACGTCGTCGACGTCATGCTCACGCTGCAGAAGAACGACGACGCGTGGGGATTCCCAGTAACGGACAACACCATCAAAGCTGTCGTCTTGGTATCTTTACTGCATCTCCTTTCTTCTTTATTATCTCTTTTGATTTGTGATTCGATTCCATCGACAAAAAAATTGTTGTGCATGCGACACCGTGCGTACGTTCTGACGTACCAAGAATCTTTTTATACTACTATATATTTATACAGGATATGTTCGCCGGCGGCACGGGCACGTCCGGCTCGTCGACGGAGTGGGCCATGTCGGAGATCGTGCGCAACCCGCGGGTGATGAAGAAGCTGCAGGAGGAGATCCGGCGGACGTTCCGCGGGAAGGAGACCATCACCGAGACGGACCTCCGCCGCAGCGACCTCAAGTACCTGAAGCTGGTGATGAAGGAGGCGATCCGGCTGCACCCGGCGGCGCCGCTGCTGGTGCCCAGGGAGAGCATCGACACGGCGGAGCTCGGCGGCTACGTGGTGCCGGGCGGCTCGCGGATCGTGGTCAACGCGTGGGCGATCTCGCGGGACCCGCGCTACTGGAAGGACCCCGACGAGTTCAGGCCGGAGCGGTTCGCCGAGGACGGCGCCGTCGACTTCTACGGCCTCCACTTCGAGTTCACGCCGTTCGGGGCCGGACGCCGGATGTGCCCTGGCTACAACTACGGGCTCGCCGGCATGGAGCTGGCGCTGCTGCAGCTCATGTACCACTTCGACTGGACGCTTCCCCCGGCGTGGACGAGCTCGACATGGAGGAGGCCATGGGGCTCGGCGTGCGGAGGAAGAACCCTCTCATGCTCTGTGCTACTCCCTACGTCCCTGCGCCGGTGGGCTAGTTGAAAAAATGGAGATCGACTTTTTGGGACGCGCCGTACCCCTGGAACAAGATCAGTGTACCACCATGAGTGCAATCACCTGTTGGCGTTTATGTACATAATACTGTATATATCACGCCGTATCTAGCAGGGTGAAATTGTATAAACCCCTTTCACTTTGATTTCTACTTTCTACGTACATCCCTACAACTATATATGAGGCTAAACTTGTTCCATCATCTAAAAAGTGACTATGAGGCTATTTGTTACAAACGGCGCCCATAGTATTTTCAGTCCCAGAGGCTCTGGCCTGGCTCTTCTCTCACCTAAACACTGTTCAGCAAAAACGGCTTACACTGACAAAACAGAGGCGCAAGTTTTGGGCGTTTTGGGCTCCAGTGGCTCCTCCACAGCTGCTGTGGAGCCGGAGCTGCCCAGAGCCCCCTCCAAACATGGTCAAGTAATGGACGATTAAACGATAATTCTTGGTAGGCCCTGCATGCATGTAGTCATGGAAAAGTACGCTTGAATTTTCCAATTTTGAAATTAAAATTTTTGTAACAACCTCGGATGGAGAAGATCTCGAAAAGTTCTTAAACTTTGTAATTGTCAACTTTTTCGTTTGAAATTATCTTGTAGGCTATATCATGCAAATAGAGCTTTTACAAAACCAATGCCGACATGTCCTAGATGACCTTGGATGGAGAAACTCTCTAAAACAAAATTGTAGATCTCAAAAAGTTATAAAAATTTGTAGTTGAGTACTTTTCAATTTGAGTTCATTTAGGGTCTCAAACAGATAGTTTACACTCGGTTCTGAAACTTTGTAATTACCAACTTTTTGGGTCATATTAGGCAAATAGAGCTTTTACAAGACCAAAGTCCGACATATCCTAGATGACCTTGGATGGAGAAACTTCCTAAAGTAAAATTGCATATCTCGAAAAGTTATGAAACTTTAACTTTATAGTTGACAATTTTTAATTTGAGTTAATTTAGGGTCTCAAACAAATAATTTACATTCGGTTTAGGGTCTCAAATGGGCAATTTACACTCTTTTTTTTTTTTTTTTTTTTTTTTTTATAATATAGAAGTTTTAAAAATACAGGAAAAGGGGGCGACAACCCGCGGTTATGTGTCAAGTCTAGACCCAAGGCGGGAATCTCAAGACGTTTATGGAAGGCCTCCTTCTTCCGTTGCAGGAGTCGGCGCGTCTCGAAAAGCGGCATTGAATTTGCTTTCGACCCGGAAAGACTTTCGCCCAACTTCCTCAACGGGTTTGAATCCGGTGTCCTAAATTGTAGCCTCTCAAGGAGATGAAAACTTAGGAATGTAGACCACGGTGTCGACAACATATGGCGTGTCGACACTACCACCACTTCCGGTAATAAAGAAGAGAGGGCCGGAGCACGGGAAAACCTCGGCCACCAACGGATCCTCCACCGCATCTCGTCCAACATTTACGGAACAAGCGGGGGCTCATCCAACATAGGGTAGAGGTCGCACCGCAGCGCAACTCAACCGCCGGAGGATCAGCGACCGGGAGCAAGCAAGCTCGGCGAAAGGTCGTGGCGATGTCGATGTGGTCCCCGACATCTTGTCACGGTGAAGGTCGTCGCCCGCATCGCAAGGCCTTTTCACGGGCGAAGAAGAATGGGAGGCTAACAAGACAACTTTCGTAATTGTACCCCCGCCGTTGCGGTGGCGGTCATCCCCTCGACGACGAAGTGCCCGACCTTTCGACAACCCGCAGCCCCCGGCGTGGTAGAACATGTGAGCCGAGTAACGCCGTCGGATTTGTACATCTTCTCTCGATGGAAATTGGCGCCTCCTGGTGAGGAAGGACACAGCCCCAGCGCCGCAGAACGAGGACGCGACCATCGGCTAGTCGAGGCGGGGATGCCGCACACTGAGGGCGTGGTCGTGCCTCCTGTCTCCTCCGGGGATCCAAGAGCCGTCGAGGCACACGACAACATGACATCGAGGTAAGAGATGAGTCATCCGCCCACCGGCAATGCTTTGAACGTCCCACCGGCGGCCCTCTGGGAGGAAGGGCGCGGCATGGGGGGACAGGGTGGACGAAGGACTCCGGACGGGGGGCAGACGAGCGGACGAGGCAGACGTCCGGACTGGGGGCATCAACATCCTCATCCATGTTGTCTGGGACATCCCCGACGAAGCCCTCTGGGACATCCTCGACGAAGAGAAGCTCGTCCACCGACTTCAGTGGCGGCGCATCCGTGTAGGAGACCGGCGTAGACACCGCGCCGCTCCCCATCGACGGAGATGACGCGACCATTCCAGGTGCGTCAGGGGGGGCGGGCTGCCTCCGTGGCCGACGAACGCCCGGTTGCGACAGAGGAAGGCGCGGGCGGTGACGCCGGCTGCATCACGCACCCTCCAACGCCGGAGGAAGCCAGCACAACAGGTGGCGGCGGCGGTTGCTGGGCAGCAGCACATCCGGCGTCGGGGAACCACACGGAGCCGCACGGGTCAGCTCCCGTACCGCCCACACCATCACCAACGCCAGCACGGGCCGCAACTGACGCGGACACGTACGCCGCTGTCAGAGGAGCGACGGCGGTGGGCGATGGCGAAGCAGCGGACGTCGGCAGCGCCCGCTCCGCGCGCACACCATGGAGGTCGGCGGTGGACACGGGGGCAAGAGCTGCAGCCTTGGAGTCGTCATCTTCCTCCTCGCCGACATTGACGTCGACCACGTCCCTCAACAGCTGCGTCGCTGTGGGCGCAGCCTCCTCGCCTGTGGACAGGGAACGGTTGGGAGCAGGGTAGTGGGAGGGGCTGATGCTGGCCGTCGGCGCCTGAGTGGCCTCCGGCGGGCTGGGCTGTGAAGGGGCAGAGAAACGAGGTTGGGCGCGTTTTGGAGAGCCGAGCAGCGCCGGAACACCACCATCGCCCCATGGATGGACAGATCAGGTCGAGGGGAGCTCAAATCTGCATTTGGAAGGGGTGGGATGGCTGTTGGGTGGAGGCCGGACGGCGGGGGGCAGGCGGCGCCACCGTAGACGAAGGGGAAGGGGAACGGTCGGGAGGGTGCTCTGGGCCCATCTCTTACACTCTTTTTTTAATATAAGCTTCCAGTGATAATATGGGTATGTCACGGGTTTGAATCCCGTCGTCGTGTTGACTACAACGAGGGAATACATTTAGGACAGGTTAGAATGCTCATCTCCAAAATTTCGATTTGTACACTTTCTAACAAGGACTTTAATGTTGTGTAAAGTCTCTTAAAGACAATATGTGAGGAAGATGAGAGCATGAAGAGGAGGTACTGTTAGCACAACACGAAAGTCGCCGCCCCCAGCGTTCTCGTAACCACCCATCGACGGGGCCAATAGTCGCCTCATCTGCTCACGAAAATGTACCCAGGCTAGCCTTTATCCATCTTACTTACTCAGGTATCCTAGTCATGAACTCACCTGCTCACGAAGGCATATTGATCGAGACTGGAGCCTCGATCCACTTTAAGTTTTTTTTTTTTTTTTTTTTATAACAATCCACTTTAGGTATTAATCGTGTTGTGTAAGAGTCTCTTAGCACAATATGTGAGGAAGATGAGTACACTCTTACACAGCATGAAGGTCGAGGAGGTACTGTTAGCACAACACGAAAGTCGCCGCCCCCAGCGTTCTCGTAACCACCCATCGACGTCGCCATTACCGTGCGTAACGTCGTAACACCTGCTCCAAACGGACACGGGACCTTTTGCTCGTAGGGCCAATAGTCGCCTCATCTGCTCACGAAAATGTACCCAGGCTAGCCTTTATCCATCTTACTTACTCAGGTATCCTAGTCATGAACTCACCTGCTCACGAAGGCATATTGATCGAGCCTGGAGCCTCGATCCACTTTAAGTTTTTTTTTTTTTTTAACAATCCACTTTAGGTATTAATCTTGGACTACAACATACTTTAGGACATTGCTCATCTCCAAAATCCGTCAACAAGGACTGTAATGTTCTCACTTCTTAGGTTTGGACAGAATTTTGCGAGAATACCATTCTCAATAGTGTCGTGACATGTTAGCATACTTCCAAACATAAGTTAACCCGTTGTCAAAAAAAAAACATAGGTTAACCCAACAAGAGTTGCTTGTGAACTGACCTGCACAGCCGCTCCAAGGGCAACAACCTCATCAGGGTTTACTGTCACATTGGGGTCCTTCCCTGTCATTTAGTTTTTAAGGCCCTGTGTTCTAACCCAGGGCGGAGTGTTTAGAACAGTCGGAGAATCGGAGATTCGGAGGCAAGTACTCCGTAAACGATAAGAACATTATTATTACTGCTCGAGGTAGTTAACACCTGCCCCTTTGGACCGCCACGGGCTCCGCCAGGCTCAGCCGCAAGTAAGACACAACCGGCCATCAAGATAACCCCAGAAGGCCAGAAGCACTGCCAGGTCCGAAAGGCTATGCTGGAGGGAGAGCGAAGAGTGTGTAGGACAAAAGAAAATGGCCTATGTAGTCCATATATTCATTTGATTAACAGTTAAAATCTGAGCTTTGCCGAACTCACCTCCATCCAAAACTCTAAATGAAAGAAGGTGCCAATCTACCAAAAAGTACACCCAGATCCTGCACAATCTTGTGGAGACACAAGTGCCTCCCTCGCGGCAAAACAGCCCCCGGGCAAACCGCCTCCATCTAATCCTAGCATGCCCCTCACTTGCTGTCAGTAAAATCTGCGTCAATTACATCGCCTTCGTCGCCTGGCTTCTCAGACGTGCCCGCAGAAGCAGAAGCATCAGCACCAGGGGCAGGTCCTGCGCCTGGGGCACCTTGCTGGCTGTAGAGGGACTGCCCAATCTGCATGACTTCCTGGTTCAATGCACTGATGGCGTCCTTCATCGTCTGTGTGGAGCCACCAGCAACAGCATCCTTGAGCTCTTGCAGTTTTGACTCGACCTTTCCCTTGACTTCACCTGGGACCTTGTCCCCTAGTTCCTTCAGTTGCTTCTCGGTCTGGTAGATGACCGACTCGGCTTGGTTCTTGGTGTCAATGGCGTCTCTCTTCTCCTTGTCCTCCTTTGCAAACTTCTCAGCTTCGTCAACCATCCTCTCCACCTAGACAAGTCCAATTGATCAGTACAAAAAGGAGACCTGAAGTACCAAAAACATTGCTCAAAACATGACATTACATAGTCACTTGCTCAAGACATACCTCGTCCTTTGGCAGAGTACTAGCCCCAGTAATTGTAATGTCCTGCTTCTTCCCTGTACCCTTATCCACAGCAGTGACGGAAAGGATACCGTTTGCATCGATATCAAACTTGACTTCGATCTGCGGAACACCACGTGGGGCAGGAGGGATTCCATCAAGCCGGAAGCTACCAAGAGACTTGTTGTCTCTCACAAACTCTCTCTCTCCTTGGAGAACATTGATCTCCACACTAGTCTGTCCATCAGCCGCCGTTGAGAAAACTTCTGACTTCGAGGTAGGCAGCGTTGTGTTCCGTGGGATAATCTTGGTCATAACACCACCCAGTGTCTCCAAACCAAGCGACAAGGGGGTCACATCAAGAAGGACAATGTCGCTAACATCACCAGACAAAACTCCAGCCTGTAGTAAAAAACTTCACTCAGAAGAACATTCCATAATTGAATGTATTAGCAACTCCAAGCTACAACATACATTAGGACCCAACATTGCTCATCTCCAAACTATGTCAACAAGGACAGTGTAATGTTCTCACTTCTATGGTTTGGACAGAATTTTGCGAGAATACCAGTCTCAATAGTGTTGTGACATGTTAGCATACTTCCAAACATAAGTTAGTTAACCCAACAAGAGTTGTTTGTGAACTGACCTGCACAGCCGCTCCAAGTGCAACAACCTCATCAGGGTTAACTGTCACATTGGGGTCTTTCCCTGTCATTTTCTTGACAAGCTCCTGAACGGCTGGTATTCTAGTTGAGCCACCAACAAGAATAACCTCATCAATGTCTTTGAATTGCAACTTTGCATCTCTAAGGGCATTGTCCACAGGGGTCCGCAGCCTGAATGACAATTTGACAAAAAATATATATCAGCAACAAGTTCTACCTTCAATCCAATCTGCCATATTTAACCAAATGCTATTATCTGTCAGAACTCAGAAGCACCCAAAATTATGTACATCTATGATCTTTGATCTGACCATGCTACCACAGGCCATAATAATAATAATTAATTAATTATTATGTACCTGTCAAGGAGATCTGAGCATAGCTCTTCAAATTTAGCCCGGGTAAGTGTAGTCTCAATATGCTTGGGGCCATCTGCAGTAGCTGTAATAAAAGGCAAGCTGAAGGAACAAATAAAAAATTAGAACATAGCAAGCAAAAAAAACACACTTTGAGGATGTTAATGCTGATAATAGAAGAACCTTATGTTTGTTTGGGTCAAAGATGACAGCTCCATCTTTGCCTTCTCAGCTGCTTCTGTCAACCGCTGCAGTGCTTGCTTATCTTTTAGCAAGTCAATACCCTCATCATTCTTGAAGTTTCCAGCGAGCCAATCGACAATTCTCTGAAAGCATATATGGCATTAGAAAAACATGCATTTTTGCAGAAGCTTTGAGTTATCACATCCAGATTACAACCACTTATGATTACAGTTCTACAGGAAAGAAAATGACCAAATCAAGTTCGAATATTAGCAGTTGCACTTATGATTACAGTATCAATCCCAGAATATTTAGTCTGTTCGCTTACTTGTTTAAATAACAAATTTAAACAAATTTTACAAATTAGTGAATTTAAAACTCATTTGACTACTTTATATAACCTCATTGAAAAGAGCATAAAATATTTGGTGCGTAATTTGTACATTGGCACACTGCATAAGTTGCTGATGGTGAGCTCCCAGAAAAACTAACACAAATAACATGTACAATACCAAGAAACCAAGAACACATTGTGTCAACATCAATATGCACCCTGTAGTGTAATTAAATTACTCAATCCAAAAACTATTTTTTTGTCTTGATCCAAACATTGTCAGTCTCTCAAATAGCTACTTTTTGTGTGCATGGTTGAAGAACACATAAAAAGATGGATACTTTTGCTCACATTATTAGCTGTCACAGTTCCCTAAGGTTCATGTCATACATATGACATCTCATAACAGGTAGTACAGGTTTTTATTACAAGAAAAAGTAAAGCATGTAGTTGCAAATACCCTATTGATGGATAGCCACTGACATGAGATTACAAAGGGAAGGAATTTTTTTTTTTTTGTATGACAATAAATAGGGGAAGATAAAGAAAATTGAAGAAACCTTTAGAATTGCAGTTAAAAAATGCATTTGCTGTTGAAACATAACCAGTGACTAACCTTGTCAAAAGTCATCACCACCAAGGTGAGTGTCACCCGATGTCGACAGCACCTCAAAAACACCATCACCAACTTCAAGAACTGACAATATCAAGGGAAATATATGATCCAAGAGGAACCAACAATTGCATTCAAAACATCTCTCAACAAGCCAGGGGAACTGTAACAAAAAAAAAAATGTGTTCCACATGATAATATGGTTCAACCTTTCATGGTATGTGACAGTGACACCTTTTGGTTTTAGGGTGTGCTAGGGATTTATTTAGGATTTTATTTGAGATTCTTTAGTATTCCCTTTTGACTGAAAATATTCCTGATTCTTTTGAGATTTCTACAAGAATCCACCCCCAACACACTGCATACATGACAGTGACACGGCTACATATGAGCATATATGTAATACTATAACAAGGGTCCCAACTTGCTGTCACAACTATAGGTACTGAAAAACATTGTAGCCCAAATCTTTTCAGATAAAAGGTTAAGTATCTGTTTAACCTCCTATAGGTATATACTGCAACATTCTATAAAGCTACCTAAAATTATAAATTATGTGATAAATGTGAACAGACAGATGGTTGTAGAGAGCTAATCACACAGGAACTGATTGGTCTGAAGTCTATATTCACAGAAACACCAAACAGGACAGATACCTGAAACGTCAAAGGTGCCACCTCCAAGGTCAAAAACCAGAATTGTTTCATTGTTCTTTTTCTCAAAACCATAGGCTAGCGATGCAGCAGTGGGCTCATTTATAATACGCAGAACCTCCAGCCCAGCAATGCGGCCAGCATCTTTGGTTGCTGTCCTTTGTGAATCGTTGAAGTAAGCAGGGACTGTGATCACTGCCTTTGTGACCTTGTCATTCAAAAACTTTGATGCATCATCCACCAGCTTTCTGAGCACCTACAAGACATAAAATATACAGCAGCCTGGATCAGAAACAGTATGTGCAATCAAATTACATCTGCATGCAATTAGTTTCAAAGGGTACTCATATCTGTTTCAATTCTTATTATCAACAGAATTAACATAACAAATATGGATGACATGAAGAGCAAAGCATATGCATATTATCAGAAATGCACAATACTGTGCGACAGAACTTGTGAGATTCAACCACTTAAGTGACGAAACAACCATTGAATTTGAGGCAGACAGAAAAGCTAAGACAGAATATTGGACTGCCATCAAGCAATCAACAGAAAGAAAACCAATTACCATGATAACAATTCAATTTTCATGATAACTACTGTATGACTAATAGATGGTCATTGAATTTTTTTAAAGTAAATGCTGCAAAAATAATTCTAATATATCACCAAAAGTCCACTAAATTATAAGGCAAATTATCCACTGGAAGCATAAGTCTAGCACACTACAATAAATACACCAAATCTGTTGGGATAACTGATTAACTGTCAGAATCGAGGAAAAAACAGAGTAATCAACAGAGGTACAGCAGATACATTCGGAATTAGTGTTAGACCTGCGCGGAGATCTCCTCAGCCGCGAACTGCTTGCCAATGGCCGGGCAATCGAGCTTGACGTTGCCGTTGTCGTCCCTCACGACGCGATAGGAGACCTGCTTGGACTCCTCGTCGACCTCGTTCATCTTGCGGCCGATGAATCGCTTGACGGAGAAGAAGGTATTCTCCGGGTTGACGACGGCCTGGCGCTTGGCGATCTGTCCAACGAGGCGGTCGCCGGACTTGGTGTAGGCCACGACCGAGGGCGTGGTCCGCGCCCCTCGGCGTTGGTGACGATCGTGGGCTTGCCGCCCTCCATAGCGGCCACCGCGGAGTTGGTGGTCCCCAGGTCGATGCCCACCACCTTCTCGCACGCCACCCGCAGCGGGCGCCACCGGCGGCCGCGGCCGCCGTAGACCGCGGCGGAGATGGAGGGTCGGCTCCGGCGGGGGCCCTGGTGGTGGGCCGCGAAGAATGGTGTCGAGGTGGGGAAGGTCGTGGTCGCCATGGGCCGACGGCGGTGAGTAAGAGGGTTTACGAAACCCTAGGAAGGGTGAATTGGAGTGTGTCTGCGATGGGATGGATTTTGGCTTGGTTTGGGGGTTGGTTCGACCCTGGTGAGGAAATGGCGAGAGGTTGAGGAAGAGATAAGGGAAAGGAGGAGGGTTTTATAGGGGCTCACTAGCGAGGGAACACCCGTGAAGCAGTGGCTGGAACATCGCATCTGGAAGCTCGTATGAGGTTCTGGAAGCGGCGGGGCGGAGGCGTGGAGAAGAATCAGAAAGCAGCGTGATTGGGCTTGTCTCCATACTATGCGACGGCTGGGTCAGGCCGCGGGCCTGTTCACATATCGTTCTCATAAATAAATTCTGTTTTTTAAACGGCTGTATGATATTTTTATAGTCGAACTTTTTTTTAAAAATTAAATTTAATAATAACTACATTTGTAAGGAACATTATTAAACTTTGGTTTGGTTATAGAAAATATCAATAATATTATATCGCTAAATAGATTTATTTTGAAACAAGATTCAACCATCTATATAATGATGATATACTAATATTATACTTTACAAAAAATCATGTTAAATATAGATTATAAATATTAGTATTTTCTTTTATACTTCCTGCAGGGTAGGCTTCCTCTTCCTCCTCTTGGATCTTTGTGTTACGGTTTCAGTGAGCTCTCCCTCTCATTTTCCCCTACTCCGTCGGGCTTAAAAGGGAAGTTTTTGGGGTAGGCAGGCTCGCCTGGCGGTTGGTATGGCTAGAGGGCTGATAGGGGCTCTTGAGGTAGTAGAGGCGGCCAAGCCTGGTCGGGGCGAGGGAACTCTGACAAGGGGGGGCGAGGTGGGAGAGACAGTCGTGATAGAGCGGGGGCGACAGCAGGTGCAAGGACAAGGTGCCAACACGACCACCAACTAGGTTGGAGAAGGGGGAGGGGAGGTGTCGCACACTCGACCTTGATGACGTCCATAGATATTAGGGTACACACCATAGATTCAAGACGTAGTGGTAGGTGATACATGCTGAGGTTGGAAACGTGTGGAGGAGTAAGCATCCACATATCCAAGTGTAAGGCTTTTGCATTTTCTTTTATTAGCCACGGAGATTGGTAGCCTGACACCCCTACACCTTTGCTTACGGTATCTATGAGTGCATTTTTTTTATTTTTATTTTTTACTCTAGAATTGTATTTTACATGGGATGGAGGGGGCAATAGCGCTCCTGAAGGCTATGAGAATCGATCCTCTGTTTCTGTATACTCCCTCCGTTCCAAAAAGAGTGTCATTTTAGGTTTTTCGGATATCGTGTTTTGACCGTTTGTCTTATTCAAAAATTTTATACAAATTATAAAATAAATAAACTATTATTAAAGTATCTTTAGAGATAAAATAAGTCATAACAAAATAAATAATATTTATATAAATTTTTTGAATAAGACGGATGATCAAAGAAGAAGTTAGAGAAACCTAAAACGATACTCTTTTTGGGACCGAAAGTGAGTATAATCTATATCTTCTTAGTAGCAAACCCCAACTACGGAGTTTTTCAATCCTCGCGGAAGCCACGCCACCGGTAACGTTCAATTCCCACCCGTCTCTTCGCCGCCCTTCATAATCTCCACGGCGGTCTCTTCGCCGCCCTTCCGCCCACCGAGGGGCATAGGCCGCCCATCCGTTTTTTTTCTCCCACATAACTGCGGCCGCCTCTTCCCCTACTCCTTACTAATCCCTACGCCGGCCGCCCGCATCCGATGGTGTTCCTTGAGCGGCACCACCTACGAGGCCCCCGCTTCGGCCTTATTCTCTCCCCGCGGGCCCAAAAATACACATCCACCACCAAGCACCCACCGCGGAACCCTCCGTTGCTCTTCCTCGCCCGCGGTGAGATCCACCGCCGCGCCCTCCGCCGACCGCGTGGCGCGTGGAACGCCTCGCCTCCGCCCTCACCTGCCGCGCGTAAAAAGGTGGCGGCGCCTTGATCCACCGCTCAAGATTCAAAATATGAAATAACTTAAACACCTTGATGCCGGGCCTCCGAAATCTCATGTTTGGTTTTGGAAATTGATGACACATTTGTGCACCCTTTACTCTAAGTGTGTGACTTAAGAAAGGATTAGGTGGATGACAAGGAGCATGATGATCATGAACATGGACAATGATGATGGACATGATGGATCGTCAAGCTCGGTGATCGGCTTGAGAGGAACCCGAGAGATCAAGGCAAAGGTATCTTGATAGGGTTTTTTCCTTTATAATTGATCAAGACACGATAGGCGTGTGATCACATTATAGGATAGATAGCCGACTATCAAGAGGGGATGCCGCGACAATCCTTGCATGAAGTGCTTCTAGGTCCATATCGACTTGCATATTGCATTTAGGACATGAGAGCACTAACTTTGATCTTGCCTAACATCTCGACGTGCTAACATTGGTGATAACGTGGTCATCTTCGGCGTGTTGGCAACCCATGGCAAGAGGCGAAGCAAGTTTGAAGCAAAGAGCAAAGAAAAAGATGAAGATCACCGTCATCCTGTGGGGGTGATCGGACGCTAGGATCGGCATCGGCCGGAAGCACTCAACCCCGGTAAGGCTCGCGCCCGCAGAATCTCTGCCCGCGTTTTACTGGGACGCACCGACCGGCGGAGATGCTTCCGGTGTCGACCGGATCCGTCAATGGCCCGGACGCGTGGACGAAGGGTACAATTTGTGGCCCGTGGCTTGGCTTGTCGTAGCGGCCAGGAAGCACCGGCCAGGACCCTCGACCCGGTTCTTTGGTGGTTCCGTCAAGGCGTCCGGCCGTCTTGATCCGATCAGAGAGAAAATTTTTGAGCAACGGCTCCATTTCGAGGAGAGGAGCCATATATATACTTGGTTGGCTGGTTCCTTAGGCTCTCTCTTGCACATTTGAAGCTTCCAACTTGCTAGTGAGCATTTGATACTCCTCTCCACTCATCTCTCCATCCATAACTTTCGAATTCTTGGTGAGATTGAGAGTGATAGAAGTGCATTGCATCATCGGTTGCATCTAGAGGCACTTCATCCTTGGAGAAGCCGCGGGATTCTTGTTTTCTTGGGAATTTGCCCGGTTCCCAGCGGCTTAGAGCAAGAGGCGGTGTTGAGCTCAAGTGGAGCTTGTTTGAGGCCACACCGGTGGTGATTGTGAGGGGTCGTTCCTTACCCGGGGAGATTCGCAAAAGGAGCACTAGTGGATTGCTCGTGGCTTGTTGGACCCTCTCTTGTGATCGTTTGCTTGAGCGCCCATAGGGGTTTTGGCACCGACCATTAAATTTAGCACACGTCAAGTGAGTGTGTCGCCACAACGAGGACTTAGCGTCTTGGGCAAGCACGTGAACCTCGGTAAAAATCATCGTGTCACTTGTTCTTGCTCGTTGGAGATTTCTTGGTGATCACGGTGATTGGCTACAACCTCGACACTACACCCGGTGGTATTGTATTCTAGCACCTCTTGTATTACTTTCGTAGTATATCTTGTTAGGGTGCTTAGTGTTGTGTAGCTTGCTTAGTCGCTTAGCCTTGTTAGCTCCTAGTAGTAGAATTAGTTAGTGTATCTTGTCCACCTAGGAGTAACTTAGCAACCTAGCCATTGCTTGTGATTAGAGACATTAGAATTGCTAGAATTGCTAGAAGGCTTGCGTAATTAGTTTGAAGCATTTGCTTATTAAGCTCAAACGCCCGTCTTATTTACTAACCGCCTTGCTTAGTGTTGTTTGTAGAATTTTTAATAGGCTATTCACCCCTCTAGCCATTAGGACCTTTCGGGGCGCAACATAGTCCAACAACGGCGTTCACCGCCTCCGGCCATCTCCCCGCGGCTATTCGCCGTTGACCCTTCTTTGAAGCGGCGGCTTTGACTGACCCACCTTCGCCCCCAGCCGTAGAGAAAGGCACCACCGTCGGGTATGCTCTCCCTTTTTTCTCTTTTTTTATCTTCTCAAATTTCCCATAGATATGCACATCTTTGATTCGTTTGCCGTTTGCGCTTCCTCATGCCATGTGAGCCAATCTTCTTCCACGGCCGACTCCGACGATGCCATGCCGCCGCGATTGGGTATGAGGCCCCCTCCCGCATAGCGACCACGATTTTTATTTGGCGTGCGCGTGCGCCGCCCACAAATAGCGATTGCACGGGCGTGTGGCATCGGGGCTATGTCCCTAATCAGCGCCACATACGGCGTCTTGGCGAGAACCATTGCCGGGCGCGGCGGTGCATGCGCAAGATGCGGATGCGCTTGGTGGTGGTGGGGTCCCCAGCGTCTTTTTTTTTTTTTTTGTTTTATCGTTTCCTTTAAAATGTAATAACTTCTTCGTCAAACGTCCGTTTTCAATTCCGTTTCCACCATCCCGTTAATTATAATGAGATCTACAAAACTAGATCCATGTTGAATATGTTTTGAGAAACTTTTCGTGATGCCAAAAATTTACATTTAAAGTACATAGTTTTATATCTAAGAGTACAAAGTTTTTTTTTTATTATTGTAGTACAAAGTTTCAAAATTTATAGTGCAAAGTTTTGCTAAGATTAGAGTTGATTGTGTTTCTTTGAGATTAGGGTTAACGTCGTATCTTTGAGATTAGTGTTTATGTCTTTTGTGAGATTAGGGTTCATGGCGTTTCTTTGAGATTAGGGTTCATTGCATTCTTTGAGATTAGGGCTCATGGTGTTTGAGATTAGGGCTCATGGCTTTTTTTGAGATTAGGGTCCATGACTTTTGCTAAGATTAGAGTTCATGGCTTTTGCTAAGATTAGGGTTCATGACTTTGCTGAAATTAGGTTTCATGGCGTTGCTGAGATTTGGGTTCATGGCGTTGCTGAGATTAGGGTTCATGACGTTGCTGAGATTAAGGTTCATGGCGTTACTGAGATTAGAGTTAATGCATTTTGCTAAGATTAGGGTTCATAGCTTTGCTGAGATTAGGGTTCATGGCTTTTGCTGAGATTAGGGTTTATGGAGTTGCTGAGATTAGGGTTCATGGCGTTGCTTAGATTAGGGTTCATGGCGTTTATTGAGATTAGGGTTCATGGCGTTTCCGAGTCACTAAGCGATTTTTAAATTTAGGGTTTTGGGACAAGCGTCCTTTTAAATGCATGCCCCTACTAGGCAATGGGTTTTGGGGCAAGTGTCTTTTTCAAATACATGCCCCTACTAGGCAATAGGTTTTGGGGGCAAGTGTCTTTTGAAAAGCATGCCCCTTACTAGGCAATGGGTTTTGGGGCAAGTGTCTTTTGAAAAGCATGCCCCCTACTAGGCAATGGGTTTTGGGGAAAAGTGTCTTTTAAAAATTTTAGCTTGTAGAAAATAAATTTTCTGGCTCAATGAAGCTTGATAGGAGAAACCAGAAAAAAATCCGGGCCGCAAAAAAAAAAAAAAAAAAAAAAATCCTAGCCCATTGACAGAAAAAGCCGAAACAGGAGAAACATGCCACTTGTGGTGTGGGTGCAGTGCATGCGCTCCGATTGCTATTCTTTGCATGCATGCGCATGCGCCAATTATTCGCCGCCTGGCGCATGTCTCCTTTTTGCTAATGCTACTGGTGCACGTGCGCCGAGTAGTCTCGCCATTCAACCTTCACGCAACCTGCTGCAGCACTTTCTGATAAGCATTTTTCAAAAGCTTCGTACAGGGGATTCGTGGGATGATGCCTTTGACCTCAAATTTGTTGCAGGTGATTTATATTGCCGGTTTAGTTTTTTTGATCTATGCTTCATTAATATTTAGTTCTCTTATGGTTACTCTAAGACTGTCCACAGTGTGGACCGGTGCCGAATTTTTTTTTGATCTGACATAGGCATCGATGCTTCAGCTGGGTGTATAGCTGCAATGTGTGCACCGGTGCTTAACTGTGCATGTGGGTCCCGCTAAACACTTTCCCCATCGTCCCTGTTCGTCATCCGCTTCCCAATCCGCCATCGACGCCGGCCCCTTGCATACTCGGAGAAGCTCGCTGCCGTCCGTCCGCTTCCCAACTCGCGTCGGAGAAGCCCTGGACGCCGGGATCCGCATGGCCGCGCCGGGATCCGCCGGAGCCGCATGCCGGGATCCGCCTGGACCTCACGCGCGGGAGCAAAGGGGCGCGCCACTCGCCGGGGGCGTGCTCGCTCGACGAGGCCGCGCCGGGATCCGCCGGGAGCAAATCGAAGGTCGCCGGGACCGCGTCTGGATCCGCCAGGCGGTGGCCTGCGGGGCCCGCACGTCTGCCGTGCTCCTCGGCCAGAGGCCGTCTGCGCTGCTCGCCGTGGATCTGGACGGCGGCGCCTACGCGGGTGGGCAGCTCGTCCTCTTTGTGGGGTCTACGAGGTCACTGGCCCCGGCCCTGCCGTCGCCAAGAGCTCCACGCGCGCTCGGTGAAGGAGAGAGAATTCCAGGCATCGGTGATTCTACATGAGCCGGTGCCGAATATTTCTGGGAACGAAGCACCGGCCACAATGGTCGGCACCGGTGCCCAAACATGAGAGAGAAGGTTTGGGCACCGCAAAAAGAGCACACTGTGGGTAGTCTAACTTCTTTTGTGCAGGAATTCATAAGAAACCTATCTGACAAAATGCAGCTGACAGTACCACATTCTTGGGTTGTTCTATTACCAAAGCACGCCACACACAACGGTTGCTAAGGTGCAGTGTACCTTATATTTATGTAGAGTTATTGATTTATGACTAATTTTGGGTACTTATCACTAACTTTTGGGTAATTTCCTAATAGGCCATTTGGTATTGACAACAACATATAAGAAAGCACGTGACCAAGGGATATATTCTTAACTTCAGACCATAATCTTAACGTGTTTGCAAAGGTTAACTCAACGGATCAAAATGTTTGCGCCTCTTTGATTTTTTGCCAAACCTGAACATACGAGGTAGAACAACCTATATTGCAGTGATGTTAATGGCAGCTGCTGGTTAATTATTCAGAGCTAGCAGAGGAGATCAGCTATCTAGCTGCCTTTTTATTATATATATGAATATATCCATGAAAACATGTGTTGTCCTTTGATTGCTGCATGCGTTAAGAAACCCAAATGCAAAAGCTTATTGATATTGGTCAGCTGTGAGTGGGGTGGTAATGGATGGCAGTTGCGTTGGTTCGTTGTGGCATATATATAGGATAGCCTTCCTAAATCTTCAAGTCCAACTATGATAAATATATTGATTCTCTTTTGACAGGATGTTGTTCCTGTAATTTTTTACCAAAACTTCATGGAAAGAAATACAACATAGGCATTATGTGTTTCCATTGCTGTTGAATATATATTCCTGTTGAGGTTATGCTTACATTGATGACACCTAACAAAAAATTACCGTAATTTCTTCCATTTTACAGCAGCTCACAGGAAAAACAATGTCTCAATATTACTCAGGTGGCTCCAATTGATCCTCAAGCACCATCTACTAAAATAATACAGTCATCAACAGCCCAAGACAGGTAAATAATTCTTCATTGTTTCAACATCATGCCAAATGGCTCTCACACAATGTTCAAAATTAAGGGACCATGCTACAAGATCCACCATTGTATATCTAACTGTATGGCTCTTATAGCATGTTCCAAATTAAGGGACCCCCACTGTATGGCTCTCTTATAGCATATTATAGCATGTTCCAAATTAAAGGACCCCCATTGTATGGCTCTTCTAGCATATTCAAGCTCTCAAGTCACCATCACACCACATGTCATTCCTTCCATTTTGCAGCAACTCACAAGAAAAACGAAAGCTGGTCTTAACCAGGAAGCTCCAATTGATCCTCAAGGAAAACATCAAAAGACATAGTGAGAGGTACTTTTACGAATTAGTAAAAACAATACAACTCCAAACAACAAATATAATATCTAACATTTATATTGTACTGACTGTTAGTGCAGGTAGCTTTACAAATTCTTCTCACCATCAGCCATGAGCAACCGAGTTTAAGGGATTACATCAGCTACCGAGGAAACACTACAAATAATTATATGTCTTTTATTTTAATACCAGAAGTTGCCATTTCTACACAATATTAGTTCTCTGCTTCATACATTTTGTATCTTCGTAATTGTCTGAAATAATAGTACCTCTTCCACAAAGTTCAGATTCAAATATGCTGAAAATGAACAGCAATTTTTTCGCCTGCAAATACTGATTGTCCTAATTGTGGTTCAAATCCTTAGTCATTACAAATGAATCCTATAGTATAACCTACTTACTACCCGCGGCAACGCGCGGGGAATCCCCCTAGTAATAATAATGTGTATGACTAAAGGCGCTCTAGAAGCATTAGGCTAGTCTCAATAGGGATTTCATGTCACAGTTTCCTACGCATCCAGATTTTGGAAACAGTGCAGAAGAGATTCATCCCCATAAAACTCTCTCTACTCCCATAAAACTCTTATCACCTCTCTCATCATTAATACAGTGCCGCATCAACCTAATTAATGTCCATAAAACTCTTATGAAACTCTATTGAGACAGGCCAGTCTCAATGGAGGTTTCATAGGTGTTTCATGCACATTAAATAGGGTGCCACATCAGCAAAAGTCTACTTTTTGCATGAGGAGAGAGAAGGGAAAAGTTTCATCTTGGTGAAACTCTCTTGGCACGAATACCAACTATCTCTGAGTCATAAAATTAAATGCCTATAAAACCACAAGATGAAACTCTCCATTGTGAGTAGGGGTTTCATCGAAGTTTCATTTTATATGACATGACAGTCTTGGAAACAACGAAATGAAACTCCCCATTGAGACTGGTCTTACGGCCACGAGCTGCTGAGTAGACACCAACGATGTTTCCTGCTGCCAACGAGGGACGAGCTGCTGAGTAGACACCAACGATGTTTCCTGCTGCCAACGAGGGCAACTAGGCAAGGTTTTGAGTAAGGTTGGATGGAATATAATTTATTTGTTTGGATCTCTTAGGAATCATGAGAACGAGACAAAAGAATAAGAATGAGATCCAAGCACCTGGATTGTGGTGTTTTTTTTTAATAATCCAACAACCAAATTATGAGAATCCAATTATCTATCTCCATCCTACTATTTGGAGATGGTGTGGAAGTGGAGCACTACACCTTTAACTAACTAGAATCCTAATAGACCTGAAGATATATAGTACTAAAATCAAGATCCCTGAAGGACTATGTAACAAAATCAATATCCTTGAAGGAGTATGTGCTAAACAAAATCACGATCCTTGGAGTGCTAACTATACACAGACGCTATGTGCTATATACTTTGTCAAATTTGTGTCTTGAGGCTCAGAGTAAAGGCTTGAGCACAACCTTTTGAGTTATCAGGAGCACTGTGACAGTTCTCACCACTCAGTTTCATTTTATAGAAAAGTAAGGGCATTCAATTCATCTAAAAGGATTATGTTCATACTCAATAACTCAGGGAAGGTAGACCCAGACAATCAGCATTTGTGCACAAGCTAAGTTCTGGCCGACGTGTCCTATTACATGGTTCAAAATATTGTTCAGCAGCACCCATGAGAAAATTCAGTCAGGAAACTAGTGGATCGCCAAAGCAGCTTTTGAGGTGCCCCGAACTTCCTTCTGCCATAACAGCAAGTTTTCCTTATAGCAGTTTCACACCTGCATCTCTAAGAGAATCTATCACGGCCTTGACCTTGCCATGGTACTTCTGATCTCTTGACATGGAGACAGATACAGCAGGGATACCCTTGAACAGCAAGCGCTCCCCAAGCAACTTCCCAATCTTTGCAGCTGCAGCAACATCCCGAGTTGACTCCATGCTTGGCCTCAGGAGTTTCTCCTGAGAGCTTGCAGAGCATGTGACTGTGGCTGTCGGGGTGTGGATGACCTGAGCACTGACAAAGTTGTTTGTGAAATGCATCTTCAAAATATAGGGTTTCAGGAACTTGGTGATTGCAGGAGCTCTAGCTGGTGGAGGGATAACCATATTGCCTAATCAAGCTGACCTGAACAAGCCCAGAAATAAGACAAGATAATTAACCAATAGCAGTGACATCTGTTCAAAAACTTCAAGATGGACAGGGATAGAAAGAAGCAAATAACAAAGAATTGTTTATCATAAACTACCTGAACAAGTTGACATACTTCAAAGACTCAGCCTCTGAAGAACTAATAACTCAGGTGAAAAAACACTTGACATCATTTGATGGTACTATGGACTCAAAAGGCATCTTAGGATGGAAAGCCAAATCCATTCTATGTGGTTGCTGACAGCAGAGTGCTTGTCTTGTCATGTAAACCTTAGTACAGTCTTAGGATGTAAGAACAAATTTAGTTCAGGAAGATTGATCTGTGTAGGCATCTTAAAAATTCTGATTGATACATTTCTTCTCTTCCTCAATAAAAACAGTTTGGTGGTGGCCAGAAGTGCTGGAAATTGCAGTCACATAGAATGAGATTAAATCATTAAAACACACTAATAAGCAAACAATGTTTTCTTATATGCTTGTTCAAGTTGAATAATCATACTTATGTCAGTCCCCCCTCCCCCTCCCCAATAGATCCATACTTTTGACAACAAAACTGATAGACTAAAGCCTCAAGTTAACCTAGGAGTATAACAAAGCCACTATGAGTGGTTGTTCAAGGATTGATGTGATTCCAGGATGAACTAGAAGCACCCCAAAAGATCTCAATAAAACAAACAAAACAAGTCTTTTTTGTTAATAGAAAAAACTAACAGAGGCAGCACATGATAAACTCAATGTGGTTGCCAACAGTGGATATGTCTATCTTGTCATATGAGACTTGCAGATCTCACTTACAAAACCACAAGCAGGAAATGACAAGTTTACTTTAGGAAGATTGTATCAGGTGGGCATCTTTTCTTTTGAATGCTACCTTTCTTTTCTTCCATTGCATAAACAGTTCCACATGGACATTCAATTGCTAATTGCTACATAACGATAAACCGACACATAATGTGACATCAAGTAGTTTACAACAGTTGTACTGTATAATCACAAAAAATAAGTAGCTTACAATACAATAGTGCGAGCATAATAATCATATATGATATGAACCTTAGTTCATAAGAGGGATAACTAGGCCTTATGCTTTGCCAAGAGCTTGAGAGATGAGGGATGAGATTAGAGATAGCAGGGGATGAGATAGTGGACTGATAACTTCATACTTGATTCATGCTTGATTTCTCATAAGCTGATTACAGGGTATAAATAGAAGAGCCCAGCCTCTGGCTGGCGCCCTTGGCTCCTTGATTCCCTCCCAGCCATTACTCTAACTCCTTAACTCCCTCTTGACTACTATTAATAGCTAACACTCTCAGCCTAATGCTGGCCATTAACCTCTAGGCCTCCTCGGGCTTGCCTAAAGCTGATCATTAACTCCTATGCCTCCTCGGGCTGCTGCTGCTGACCATGCACGCCTATGGTGGCTGCTGGCTCCACATGACATATATATGGCATGCACCACATATTTATTTCAAACAGAGAAAACGGATGGACAAGTAGCAGATGCACAAACAACCAAGGACAAACACATATTAGCACATAACATCTAACATTTTTCCTTGGTATAATAACAAACTTGTACTTATAACTGTTTTTCGAAGATGCAGACTTCTGAAAGTATACAGATCCTATACAAAATATAATATATATAAGTACTTGAACTTAACCGAGGCTAAGACATATATTTCACTTAAGCACATTTTTCTTCTCTATTTCAGATCTTCTATACTTTGCCAATCGAAGCTGCAAAAGGAACTTTGGCAGATTGGGGGCTTTCGATTTTGACTAAAAAGGCTTACAAAGGGCATTTTGTTATTAAAAAAAACAGTAACAGCAGGTGCAGCTTAAGATCCGAAACGAACGGAGCATAGCAAAGTCGGTCAGCAGTATACTGAACATCGAGGTCGTACTAGAACGACTTGTTGTTTCCACGGGAGCGGTGCTTCTTTCCACTGGAACAAACCCTCGCCAGGGGCAATCGGCGAAAATCGCCTGCCGCTGCGTGCAACGGTGAAACCTAGCGCAGTGGAGAGAGAGAGATAGAGCGGGAGGGAGAGTGTACCGGGTGAGTCGGCAGTCGCCGCGGCCGAATTCGCGAGGGCGGCGGCTCGCAAATCGCAATCGCCCCTCCCGTCGTCGCCACTGGCACTCAGAGCCCCAAATTGACAATTGCGACTGGAGTTGCGGGGTTCGCCACTGTGCCCTACGAACAATATAGGAAAATTAAAAGAGCACAGGGGTCTAACTGAAAAGAAAAACGAACGGTCACGACCGAGACAGCCCGAATCCAACGCTCCATCAACGGAAGGGGTGAGCAGCGCGAACAGGCAGGCGGCTACCGGCGGCGGGAGGAGACGAAAGAGAACACGATGCAGGCGGTGGCACGGGCGGCGCGTGGGCTCGCGGCTGCGGTTGCGCGGCCGTCGGCGATGGAGGCAGGGCACCGCGGGCAGGTGCAGCAAGCCCGGGGCATCGTGGTGCAGGTGAGGGACGGGAACCTGGAGCGGGCGCTGATGATCATGGAGCGCAAGATGCGGTCCAGCGGCATGGAGCGCCTCATCCGGGCGCGCACCCACTACCACGTCAAGGACTCGGAGAAGCGCGTGCTCGCGCGTAAGGCGCTTATGCAGCGCGTCCGGTCCCAGGAGCTCGGCAAGAAGCTCCGCGAGATCCTCATCAAGAAGATCAGGTCAGGGCCACCCTACCATCTCCACCAATACTTGTACCTGTTAGCGCAGCGCCTCTGTGTGCTTGTGCCTGCCATTTCTTGTTTGTTGATTAGATATTTAGCGGGTTGCTGTGACGAATTGGAATGATTTCTATTGTGATCGACAAGTGCTCGACGAAATGTCTGGCACAGTTTCACCCTGGTCCAGGGCGCTGGACTGGAAGTTTTGTGTGAGCTGAGAACCCGTACTTCAGATGGAGTACTTTCATTTGCACCCAACCCATCCTTAGCTCACTTAGGCATCCACGAAAGGTGCGCTGTATGGTAGTTCCAGGATGTTGAACATGCTACAAATTTAGGAGCCTTTCAGTAGATATTTTCATGACATGTGCTGATCCAACTTATTAGGTTGCACAGGTTTGTGTCACTAATTTGATATTTCCTCTTTATCGTATTTGCTGCATAATTTGGCACTCCATCCTTTTTATTACCCGTTGGTGTTATATCTAGCTGATTTAGGTTTGCCACTTTTAATCCTTTTTTATTTGGTTATAATCACTAGAATTTGAGCTCCATTAGCAAAGTTCTGGGTAATCTCTTTTTTTTTCTTGTCAAAAAAAAAACGCCTAATAAGGTGAAAATTTATAAATAGTAGAGTGACTGCATACATGCTGCCATCAGATCATAGATTTACAAATTTCATGTGTTCAAAATCTGCAGTGGAGAAAATAGCTAGCCTATGACCCGAGTGTATGATCCAGTAATGAATTTAATATTTTTGGTGACTCTACTGAACATAAGAGTCAAACTGGTTGGTTTAGCTCCTTATGAATATCAAAGTACTCTAAGAAAGTTGTTCGAAATTAGCTCCATACATGTCACATTGATTAAGAGAGTTGTCCCCTTTTCAGATAGTAATAATAGAGTTATCCCATGAAAGTGTTATATTAATTCTAAAGACCTCTCTACCTTTTTTCTCACTAAATTTTTCTAGTGAGTAGTGAATGTAGATGCATGTGCCAATGAATTTTTTTGGTGCCTCAATACATTTATGTAAAATATTGCATTTCCTGATAACATGTATTTATATTCCTGTACACAGCCATACTACCTTGAAAATTGCATTGCCCATATACTATCTGAGTTCTGATAGGTAGCCACTAGCCCACTATTTATTTTCCATATTTTAAGAACTATATGCAAATATAAGTTGCTGGCAGTGCTAGAAAATTATCGAACTAATTTCCAGCATTAACTGTGGTACCTGGAAAACATCATGTATGAATTGACAAATGCCTTTGTTACTCTGTTAATGCTTGGCAGAGTGATTTTAGCTACTGCATGATGATTGATTGCTTTTGACTGGGATGATAGTTATGATTCGCCCAAAAAATAAAATTTGTTGATACAATGGCTGTATCAATGGTTTTGTGTTCATCATGGTCGTCAATTCCCCTATAGTTTATTCATCAATTATTATAGAATAAATTCCAGGGACCCCAGGTTGTGCGGTTATTGTTGTAGAAAACGTCAAATAGGTTGTTTTATGGTATGTAACACCAGGCTCTATTGCTATGTTTTTTGTGAAAAAAACCCACCCTAACAAAAATCTCACCCAATTTTCACTCTCCCTGAAAGTCTATCTTTCATCTATGATGCCTACTGCCTAGTTGGCAAAATGGAAATTGTGGGTAGCATTGTCATATCAATTCAATTCAAAATTTGTTAAGAGCAGATTTTATATAACCATGTGACCACAAAATATGGTGGTCATTTGTTACTAATGGTTCAAGTTTTTAGACATTGTGATCATGTTATTTATTTATTTATTTATTTTTTTTTGTGGGGATGGGGACTGAAATTTACTCAATTTGAAATTGTTTTTAGTTTAACCTGCTAGAATGTTCTTGACCAGTTGCAAATAGATGACAAATCCAAGAACTGATAAAAAGGCCCACACTGAAATGTAGAATAGCATCCCAGAGTTGTCCCTTTTGTTTATTTTATAATCATGAAAATAGGTTACTAATTTACAAGTGAACATTCATTGCACAGAGAATTGTTGCATTACAGTAGTATGTGTATAGTGTGATACAGTAGAATTTTATCTTAGCTCTGACTTGTGTGGATTGTGATGTCATATTTGATTAGTTATCATGGTTATTAGTTCTGACCATGTTGCCACATTCTGATCCATCATTTACGTGTCTGAGAATGTCGTGCAAATAGCCACTGTTGGTGATATGCCAATACAACACCAATTAGCTGGAACTATGTTGCTCTTTAACTTTTATTTTATTTACTATTTTTGCTTCATCAGCAAACAAATACAGTAGAAATAGGCGGTTGGTGTGTACCTTCATTGTTTGCATGAACCGTTCTCTTTATTCATTGGAAAATGATTTGCTCTATGCAGGGGCCAGTGAGGGCATCAGGACATTCGCCGTTTACGGTAGCATTTGTGTGTTCGTTTTTAAGCGTTTAGCGATGCGCGCGATACTTCATTGGTGGATCTGTGGCACAGCTTGAGAATAACTGAACCTTGACCTTGAGCAAATAAAGCTTTTTGCTGTTTTGCATGGAGGACAGATTGATTGTAAAACTATTGTTTTTTTTATTGAGTATCTATATGAATTTAGTTGCTGTTGGTGCTTGACTTATGTGCGTGCAAATGCTGTATGAACAAAGTGGCAATGCTTCAACCTTGGCACACGAGATGAGTGGAAAAAAACGGAAATGAAAAATCTCGTTTTCTGAAACTGGTTTTTACACTAGTGACAAGGAACCATTCCTACCAAGATGACTGTAATTTATACTATATAGACAAATCCTCACCAGGACTATTCCTCCCAGGAACACCCCTAAATACTTTAATTGAGATATATGGAAATTTCCTACCCAATTGGGAATCATTTATATGCCAACAGATAGTTTTATCTTAGGGACTGTTTGGATTGGGGGTGACTAAAATTAGTCACCTCTATTTTAGTCACTTTTAATCATCTATAAACTCGAAACGAGGGTTACTAAAAAGTCAGGAGGTGACTAAAATATAAAAGTCAGGGTCCCTCAACTTATGACCAACTTATGACTAAAGTGCTCTTTCTTTTTCTTGAACCACATGTGTGGCTCTATCTCTCTCCTCCCTCTCTCTCCTCTTTCTTCTTTGATCTTTTTTAGTCCCTCTATCCAAAAGAGGGGTAACTAAATTTTTAGTCAGGTGACTAAATGTTTTAGTCTTGTGATTAACAATCCAAACAGGCTTTTAGTTTAGTCGAGATATAGAGAAACTTTCTAACCTAGGTGGGAATAATCTCAATACATGTCTGTATGCCCATTCCAATTTGCTAACTATCCCTTCTCTACCTGTATCCTGTCTTCCTATTTTGTCCTTTTCTAAATCTCTCTCTTTTAAAACGAATCGGGTAGCTGCCGATTGTAATAAAAAGAAGATCAAACCCAAACTAAGCAAACTAAATATAAACAACTCTGGATTGTTTGATTGAGACATCGACACATTGAAACCGTGACAAGAAAAGATACAATGGGAAAAAAAACACAATACTGGCAAGTCGGAATGGAACATGGACAACATCCGTAACTTAAAAAAATAGCAAGAGCTCTTAACCGAAGAGTAGAAGCTCAAGAAGTAGTACCACTAAAAGCATAGTCCGCTCTCAAATAAAAACCTAATTTGCTCAACCTAGTTCACACTCACTAAAGCATCCATGGGGACGGTTAAAAGCACACACTAACCTAGAATGGCTAATAAACTAGGAAACTGACGACCTGGCTCCGGCGACGGCAGCAGTCAGGGAAGCGTTGCGGGCATGGCGCAAGCTGAGGGAAGCGCGATGGCCAGCTTGAGCAGACGTCGGCCTGGGCAGGTTTGCAATGCCACCAGCCATAGGCAGGCACGAGGGTGAAGCGAGCAGGAAACTCGAACCAACCCGCATTTGACGGCCTAGATCTCATTTTCGCCTGATCCAACGGCTAGCGGGTTTACGGGTGACATGGCATGATCTATTAGCCTGCTTTTGGTCCAACTTTCATATATAGAAGATGGGTAAAAAGAAAAGAAAAAAAAAGGTAATTTCAGTTCCTCCTTGCACTTCCTCAAGACAAACAGATGAGGAGGGAAAGAAGATACTCAAAAAGTCGAAAGTGAACCCCTCTACCACACTATTTTATGAGAAAATGGACGAGCTAATTACAGGCTAGCTAATTGTTAGATGGATACTAATTAATAACTATCTTACTAGTTAGGCAAACCAACTAATAGTTAGCTAGCTAATATTAGCTATGAGCAGTTAGCTTGCTATATATAGTTTTGAATGAAGTGAGTACTTTATGGACTAAAGCCATATTTGGATCATAGAGCTAATAGTTAGTTGCTAATAGTTAGTTTTTTTTTTTTATCAAACGGGACCAGCTAATTGTTAGATGAATACTAATTAATGACTATCTTACTAGTTAGGCAAACCAACTAATAGTTACCTAGCTATAATATTAGTTATGAGCTGTTAGCTTAGCTATAAATTATTAGCTAGCGAACTCTTAAGGATCTAAGCTATCTGACTTGTAATTTTTTTTTTTTTCCAACCGGGGTAACACATTTCCATTATATTAACGGAAATACAAAGCAGTTAAGATGTTTACAGACAGAAGAGACTTTGGCAGAGATGCCAATCCAGACTTAGATCAATACTGCAAATGAGCTCGCAACCTCTAACCTGACTCGGCAAATGTCATCGCAAACAGAACGAAACCAACGATAACCAACAGTATGAAAACACCCATTATTACATCAGCTCACTATTGTGAGAAACCTGACAGTACACTTGACAAAAGACAAACGACCTATTCCACAGGATGCTTGACCAGCCATCCAGTACTGTCGCCTTCATCTTCACACTCTTGGAGTCTTCGTGGAAAGGCTTTGATCAGACCTCATCTCGGTCCATCTCATCAGAGCTTTGCAGGAGCAGGTGATCGATCTGTCGTGCTGTCTGATCTCGGAGAACCTCCTTAGCAATATGCAGCATGGTATTTGCACTGGAGACCCAAAATTCCTTATCATCTGTAGCAAACAGACCTGACCAATAAATCATATATGTGTGAGCCTGACATATAATGGCAATTGGATTCTTGATAACTTTCTTATCAAAAACAACTCTATTTCTTGATTTCCAAATGGCCCAACATAATGCACCAATTCCAATAGCATGAAAATCATTTCCAAGAGGGAACCAAAATTGGCACCATTCCCAGCATTGATTAAAATTCTGACTTGTAATTTGATACATCTAAACTTCAAAGTTAGATGTCCAAAATCTACACACCCTTTTCAACGTGACTAGTCCTCACATTTAACATTGGCAGTCGTGGCATCATTTTCTTATGTCCGGTGAGGCTTCTTCTAAATTTACGGTTCAAGATATCAAAGCCTCGGAGTGGCCGGTTAGACAGTCAAGGAAAAGCGTCAACTGTGCTAGAATGGCCCGAGATGTCTTTTATATAGTGGCTATTTCTCTTGAGAGTCCTAATTAACGCCCCCGATGAAGGCGTCACTTGTGTTTGCATCGTCAGCGGAGGTGTTGTTTTATTCTAAAGAAATCTATGTGTACCGGTGTTATCAAACTCTTTTGTAAAAGCTCGTTCTATCACCATATAGCCTTGAAGTTACAAGTTAGTTGTGGGATATAATAATTCGCAGATGCTTGTACTTTGGTTTTGATGCTTAATATATTTGAGTTCTTGTAACAAACCGAAAATGGACATTTAATCAGGATAAACAAATATATTTGTTACTGTTCGTTTAAACTTATCAATCATGATACAATGTTTTTCTCTCACAGTAAATAAGTATTAGCCGACTTATCGGTCGCAAAAACCATTAGTCCAATGGATATGGCAACGTACTACCATGCAACGTTTAGATATCTAAACAAATAAAATGATCGTTCAGGTGAGCAATGCTTGTTTCCAATGAAGAAATGTCAAACAAAGCAAATTAAGAACACATGGTAATAGAGAAAAGTATAAGAACGGAAACCCCCATATAAATATGGTAAAAACTTTAACACATGGTAATAGAGAAAAGTGTTTATTTTCATCCGCACACCCAAGTTTCACCCCTCTCTCTTTCTCTCTCAATCCCCCTTCCTCTTCTCCTTATTCGCCCACCACACGCTTGGTGACCGCGCTCTCTCTAATTGGTGGCCTAGCTCCTCCCTAGCAACCTCCTCCCCATGCATGCGCCTGTAACACCCCAGGTGTTATTTACCAGTTAAGCTTTGGTTTGGACAAAAATAAGTTTAGTTATGGTTGGTTGAGTTGTTGGATGAAAAGATGCGAAAAGAATAGGAATCCGAGAGTTACCCCCTGGTCGGAAACCCTAAACCCTAACCTTTCTTTACCCCTTTTTGTTTATTTCAAAATCTATGAAAAATTTGACAAAACTTCCAAAAACTAGTTTGCAGATCTTTTCTTGATGAACAAAAGATATGTACAAAGTTTTTCAAGTTTTTGTGTAATTTTAAAAGTAATTTCAAATTTTTCAAATCCCTTTTTGATCCCATTTCAAAAAGTCCTTTTTGAGGTCGAATTTGAAAATCTTCCAATTGTGAAAATTGTAGATCTTGAAATTTTAAGCCAAGTTACTTTTTGGAGTTTTTCAAGTACAGTTCAAATTTGGGGAGAATTTGATCAAATTCGAAAGTTAGGGTTTGGGTGCTCTGATTGCGGCATGGTCGCCCATGCCGTTTTTATCGTCGCCCGGCCGCCATGGCCGTCTCGCGCCTTTGTCCATCCTCGTAGCGTCGCCGACGGACCATTTGGAGAGCTTCTCGACGCCGCCATCCACCGGCCCAACCATCCCTTGCCCTATAAAGCTCGGCCGACGCCGTCTTTCCTTTTCTTCTTCTTCCACCGCCGCTGAAACCGCCTCGCCCCCTTTCCTTTGTCGCCGTCGTCGAACTCAAATCCACCGAATTGATCTTGTCACCTTGTTCGCAACTCCTTTCTTGGCGTCGATTGAGTTAGCTCGCGGTCGTTTTCCATCGACCAAGTAACCCGCACGCCGCCGTCTTCTCCACGGCCAGGCAACCGCGCCGCCGCGCACCACCTCGCCGTCGTCAGCCATTTTCGGTGAGCTTCGAAAACCAGCTAGCGCTTTAGAGTCGCCGAGGTCGTGGTCATGATGCGCCGACGGTTTTCGTCTTTTCCCGTAGGAGTCGCCGAACGCCATTGCCACCGCCGGAGCGCCGCCACCGTCTCCCACCGCCGTTCGTCCACCTGTTTTGTCCCCGACCCAACCACCTTGCCAATCGAGCCCGCGGTGAGCCTCACAAATGACCATGTCATTGGTTGGTCCGTTTTGCGCCGTAGTCGCCGGGGCGTGCTTCGCCGCCGACGAAGTCGACGTTGCCGCTCCGCCGCGGCGTGCGAGCGACCTAGTTAGGTGTCGGTTTGGTTTGATTAAGTGAGGGGAAATGATCGCCTAGGTGTCTTGGAGGTTTTTTCTTCGTGCTCGACCGGCCGGGAACGCCCGGTGAGCCGTCGGCGCTTCGTCGCGCCCGAAGTCCGCCATCGTCGCCGCGGCAATGGTGCCGTGGTACTTTAGGGATTAAGTTTGGGGTGCCATGAGATGCGGGGGTCGGGGAGCACGTTGGGGTAGCTCGCGTCGCCGAGAGGTCGCCGCCGGCGAGGGACGGCCGGCCAACCACCGGCCGGCGTGGTCGGTGGGGCGCCAGAGTTGGCGCCCGTCGGCCCCTGTTAGCGCTGGCGGGAGTTGGGCCTGCCTCCCTGGCGCTGTGGGCCGAGCCGGGCCGGTTTTCGGCCCGAAGGCCGGTTTTCCTTTTAAAGTTGTTTTTCGTTTTTCTTCAAATTTGAATAGTGTCAAACTTTGCAAAATTCATAGAAATTTGAAAATAGCTTCAAAAATTCTGAAAATTTTTGTGGAGTCTTCTTATGAGTATGTTTACATATGAAAATTATGAAACTTGAGTTTTGAGTAGTTCTTGCATGTTTTAAAAATACAAATTTTAATTGAAAAATGCATCTTCCATGATTTTTAGAAAATAAAATATATTTCCAAAATTCATGAAAATTTATTTGGTGCTGTTTTATGATGTGATCTACTTGTATAAAAAGTTTGGAGTCATTTTGAAATGTTTAAATTATTTTCTATTTCATGCTCTATTATTTTATGTGTTTAACCGAAATGTTTAGTGTTTAATGACTTAGGATTTGTGTGACTTTTGTGTTGTTTTGTGAAACTTGGATCATATCACAATCAAATGGTCATTGAGAACTCCTTAGGCAATGGTGATGATATCTTGTAGACTAGTTTAACAAGTTGGTTTTGTTGGGTTGCAACTTTATCGTGAAGGAAAGTTGTACTCAATATGTTTATCATTTCATGCATCCATCAAGCATCATGTTTACCATTCCATCATGTTAAGCAATGCATCATTATTACGTGTAGTGAACGAGAGTGATGTGGTTTACGATGACCAAGCTTTGGAGAAGGTGTATCCACCCGATGTGTTGGTGTCAAGGGTGACGTGGATGGTCCAACTTGAATCTAACTTTTTTTCCTCGCAATACAGGCAAGCCCCGGATACATTTAAACCTTTCCTTGTATTTTATAAAGTTTTTACACTTATGTTTATGATATGTTGCATTAAGTACTAGGAGTTGAGTGATAACCTAATTGTTGCATTATCATCCTTGATTATTGCAATACCATCCTTGTTAACTTTGTTTTATTTCAAAAATGCTTAGTGATGCTTAGCCTCGCTTTTTTAATTAGTTAATTTGTTTCTTCAAAATGCTTTACATGAGAATATGGTACCTTTTCGGAAAAAGAAAGAGAAGTAGAAATAAATTTGAGATCGGACGGGGACGTAGGTTGAAAGCCGTGCGGGATACCTAGCTGTGCTTGTCCCGTGTTGGTTGTTTAAGGACCGTCCCGTGGATTGGCCCTTGGATCAAGAACTTGTTATATGGCCACATACTCGTGTAAGCCCGAGATCTCGGAGGTGAGCCAAATCGAAACGCATAACAACCAAGACCGGGTGTGGAGAGATGGCGGGAGTACATGTTACCCTCGTGGGTTAAAGTCCCGGATTGGAGGTGTACGGTACTCTCGGGTGGCGTAGGGGGACGCGGTCCCGTTTTGGATGATCCGAGTGAGGGTTGACATATGCAAGTTTAAGTTCTACATATGTCATGTGGTGAGGTATCCCAATTTGGGTTGTAAGCGGTTCGAATCGGCGTTGGCTCCACGAAAAAAGAAGACTTGATCCTCGCGACCGTCTTCGTAGTAATTGATGGAATATGGTTTTGAGGAAAGAAAGTTGGCTTATGAAAGAAATGTTTGCTCTAGTACAGGATCACCTAGAGTAGATGAGATATTAATTTAGGTTAAAATATTAAAAGTAAGGATTCATTATTAGTAAGCTTTTTCGCAAAAGAGTCATTGATTCTTGCTAAAACCTTTCCTTGATTCCCCTAAGCCTGCATTCCGAAGTTTTCTCCTCTTTTCCTTGTCGGTTAAGTCTTGTTGAGTACTCCCGCACTCGGGGTTCGATTGACCCTTGTTGCAGTGTGCCGACTTGTCTTTGTTAACCAAGATTATGTCGGTGGGCACGACATGATCCGGTTGTCTTCTAGTCTACTCGGCTTCCGCAAATTAATTAAGTTAAGTTTACTCAAATGTAACTTACTCACATTTTGTAAAATTAATGTTATTATTCTTCCAAGACTCGATCTATATTTTTGTAACAAATGTTGTAATGTTGTAGCTACTCCTTTGTTGATCCCGGTATGAGTGGTGTAATCGGGGTTTCCGATGACACTCGACAGGCTTCTTAACTTATTGGGTGCATCTGCACTAATGTCAGAGGTCTTTGGGACAATGACAGATGCAGGTGGGCCCAGTAATTAGGAGGTTCTGTCACAGCGCCAGCGCCCCACCTTCTCCCCACCGTTAAGGCCGTCCGTAATGGTTAACTATTTGGCTATCTAGATGTGACATGGCAAGAAAAAAGTAGGAGAGAGAGTAGTCACTAGCTGCATGCAAATAGCTAGACTATTTCATGTAGCCCAAGAACATGTAAGAGGAGCATGTGGGTCCAATAACATAAAATAGTCTTTGTTGCTGTCTCTCACCTCCACGTCAGCTGACTACGTAGCTAGCACTAGCTATTACCATTGCGGACGCCCTAAGGTTTCAATGACGGTGACGAATTCAACTACAACGAGGTACGTCCTCCTCCTCCGCGCCCCTTCTTCCCGAGCTTTGACGGTCTAGAAGGGGAGGGTTTGGGGAGGAAGGCTGTCTAGATGATGGGGAGGTTGGCGAGTGGTTTAGGTTCCCTAGCGGTGATGGAGGCGACCGGGCCAAGCCGGGTCGGGGGCGCCATGACAATGGCTCCGACATAGGAGGCGAGGAGGGAGAAGAAGGTGGCGCTGCGAGTGACCTGTTGATAGGATCACAGTAGTAAGAAGAAGGACGGTGTCGTGCAGAGTAAAAGGATAAAGACCGTGCGATAGTTGTGTTCCATAGATGTCGATATTATATTTATATTGTATTGGAATCTAGGTAAATTTAAATTTAAGGGGAATGCTTCTTTATGCGCGTGCACACGCAGGCCCAAACACCCCGCACACCCACAACCTTATCCCCTCCTCACCCCATGCGCTCTCTCTGTCTCTCTCTCTCTCATCGGTGACTGACGGCCGATGAGCTCTGGCCTACGCCCCACTACATCCACGGGGGGCGCGTGTTCCCACTCCACGCCGGGCGCCCTCCTCCCCTCTCTCCCCTCCAAATGAAGCCCATGACCAACGTTCATGGCAGCGGCGAGCCACGCAGCGGGGTTCCATCCATGGCGGGGTAGGCCTCTACCATCACCACCACCTCCTCCTCTCTCTCATCTCTCCTCCTAAATATGCTTTTCTAGCGTTCCGATGAACTCTCCCCTGTCTTTTTCTCAACTCCGGTGGTGTATAGATTGTCTAGTCGGTCGGGGGAGGCAGGTAGGCTAAGCGGTGGGAAGATCGAGGAGCGGCTTGGGAGCCCTAGCTGCGCCAAGGGCGGTCGGTCCAGGTCGGGACGGGGGAACTCGACCATGGTAGAGGCGTCAAGGAGCTGGAGAAGTCGGTGGCGATGGAGGAGGGGAGAGAGCGGTCGTTAGGTGCTATGATTCGCTGAAGCTCCAAAGAGTTAGGGCCCTAGCAGTGGCCGACGTCGGTGGCGGGGGCGAGGACGAGGCGCCGGAGTCGGTGAAGAAGAGGTGTACAAACTACACTCGAAGGTTGTTGCAAAGTCTAAAAATCGCTCCTTAGGGCACCCGCAATGGGGGGTAAGAAGGGGGGAGTAAGCATTTAATGCATCCTTACTACCAGGAGCATACACTGTGGGAGCAGGGAACAATAAAACCCGGGTAGCAACACTCCTCCTAGGAGCAAGGAAATAAACAATGTTATTTGTACCGTGTATGCAGTAGAAGGAGAGAGAATGGGAGGGGAGATTGATAGCAGCACTCCTCTCGGGCCCACCTTATGCAGGGTGGACATTGTGAGGCCGGTGGATCACTACTCCTGTCTGTTGCTTGGACCCACGTTACTACCCTTTGGGGTAGTATACATTGCTGTTGCTCTTAAAGAACGGAACACTACTCCTACTCAAAAAAATCTTGGGGAGAACGGAGGAGTTCGCCCTACCTGACAGCTTACAGGAAAGCTACCGAAAACAGTAACAGTACGGTAGAACCTGGAAGAGGCGCGGATGGTGGGGCCACTACCCGCAGAAGAAGCGGATGGTGGGGCCACTACCCGCACAAGGGATTCCGTCAATCTGTCCTTTTCCGGGTCACTTCCCTGTCCGTGGTCCATCGCCGAGAGGGGAGAAGCCATGGAGGCGGCGCCGAACGCGAAGCCGAGGCGGGACCCGATTCCCATCCCTCCCAACTACGTCAGCCTCCAGCAGCTCCGGGAGCTTCGCCTCAAGGAGGAGAAGGAGGAGGAGGAGGAGAAGCGGCGGCGGGAGGAGGAGGAGGCGGCCGCCGCAGCCAAGCGGGCGGCGGCGCTAAAGGCGGAGGAGGCGGCCATGGCCGCCGCGGTTAAGCGGGAGGCGGCGCTGAAGGCAGTGACGAAGGGCCACGCAGTCTCGCGCGGGGCCTTCTGCGGGGCCAAGGAGACGCATCGTGGGGGACAGGGCCACCGCCAGTGGGTGGCCGTGGGGTATGGGGCGCCAGTCACGACACCGCGGCCAACGGCGACGTGCGGTGAAGTCGCGGCACGGGAGAAGGAATGGATTGTAGGAGGTAACCGTGGCAAGAAGGGGCCAGACGACGTCGCGGGCAATGCATCCCATCCCCATGGCGGATGCATGTCCCCGGGGAAGGGAAGGGAAGGGGAAGGGGAAGGGGAAGAAGAAGGCCTCCTCGTGCCATACTGTAGGCGAGCCAGTCAATCTGACCGAGGAGACGGCTCCTGCAGCATCGAACGGCGGCAAGCCGGAGAACAAGAGCGAAATCAAGGCGATGGGGAAGGCCTCGGTCGCGCCACTCGAGCCGGGCGAGGCGGCCGTCGCATCATCCACAGGTCACTTGACTTGCAAGGGGAGGAAGGGCGCGGGTGGCCGGAGCGCAGAGACGAGCCCGGGCGATGCTCCGGCGAAGACGACCTGTCCGTCGCCGCCGCCAGCCGTCAAGTCGGGCAACACGGGAAACCGAAACCTGCAGCGCCCAGGCTCGCAGACGCCGCCGGGACAGGCAGCGATCCTCCGGAGGGGAAGGAGGCGGCTCCGGTCCAACCCCCTCTCAGCTCGGCCGCCGATGGCAGCAGCAAACAGAAGACCGTGGAGGCGAAGCCCGAGGGCCTAGTTGGAGGTCAGCGCCGGCAACCGGCATGGGTTGCCAGGAGGTCGGCTGAACCCTGGCACCGCCGCGGCAATGGGGCTGCAGAGCCGCACGGGTGTGTGTGGGTGCCCAAGGACAAGGCAGCGGCGGTTGGATCATCTGCTGGCGGCGGCGACAAATAATTGGCTTGCCATTTCGGGTAAAGTTGACTCTGCTTTTGCTTTAGCAAACACTAGGCATCTGTGTTCTATGGATGATCTGGGAAGATGGTCGAAGCCATGTTCTTCAATCAATTGTTATCTAGGCATCTGTGTTCTGTTTCTTTTTCTGGAATGCGCAAAAGTTCTGCGCATATTTGTATTAAGTAGAAGAGAGTTATACATTTCGCGCCATATGAGAGCGCGCTAAGGAGAGGACAATGATGCTTACATTTGGGGTATAGCCTCTCTAGCAAGGAATTTGTGTTCTGTTTCAAATCTGAAGCAAAAATGGTGAATGAATTATTGCTGAATTCTGGCGATGCCATCCTACTCTCCCAGTAGTTACAAAAGTTTATCATCCAAAATGCTTTATAAGGTAAATCAAAACATCAAGCTCCCCTCCCAACTGCTTGATATATGAATATTACATATGGTTCTATTGCCCTGAACTAATTTTCGTCTTCTACGCTCCACCAGTTACATAGAACTTGGTCTGTCATCTTCCTCTCGGCATCCTAAAGCGAGGGGAAGTACCTGCTCAAGCCATAAGGAAGACGGTAGAACTCCTCGCTCCTGGCATCATACTTGTAGGACTTGAACTTCTCCCACCAGAACCAACCCCTGTCCTTCTTCACACTGACCTCCCAGTACAGGTGGGTGACGTCCAGAAAGTAGGCCAATATGGCGGCCACAGTCGCCGGCGACGAGAAGATGACATTGACCATCACATTAAACTGCAATGCCAAGTAGGAGAATGAGGTGAGAATGTGGAAGTTTAATGGAATTTGTTTCGTCTATTGCATCGAGTTCGCAGGCATACCGCGACGGAATGGGTGTGAACTGGTCCGAAGCCGAAGAACATCTCGTAGACCCGGAAGTACTGTGGGATGGACAGTCCCAGGAACAACGAGATGCTGATTATGAACTTTGTTCTCAAGGAGTTGAGGTTGCAGTACTGAAGGAAGGCGAAGCCTGCACCAGCTGTTTCAGGGAGAAAACAAGTTCAGATCAACAAAACACGGTATGAAAAAATGTCAGATTCCATACTGTGATGGGTTAAATCTTAATACTGTCGTGGATCCTGACAGTAAGGCTTACCTGCATAAGCCCAGAGGACGCAATACAGTGCAGCGAAAAGCGGCAATGGAATGGATGCAATAACCGCCCCGAATTTGGCTGTTGATTTGCAGTTGGTATCAGTCAGGTGTTATAACTAACCATGAAATGCTGGATCATTATCTAAAAAAACACACATGAAAGGCTGGATACTCCTGATGTATATAGTGCTAAAAGTTGCAGAGAATGAGAGAGCCTACCAAACAATGAGAAGAAAATCATGAACAAGGCCGCGATCTTCACAACTCGCCGGCTTCCAACTCGCGTCACTGCCAACAGGCCTGCATTCTCACTTTGAAAGCAACAAAGGCAGGTTACTTGAAAGCTTCCGGCTTGCTAACTTGTGATTATCAAGTGATTAAAGTACGAGTGCATTACACTGAAGCTGCTGTTCCTGTCAGTGTACCGCACATCCCGTCCAGTATGATTGATATGCCCTGATATTTGTTGGAAGTTGCTTTCCAGTCAGTGAAAATCCTTGTATAGGACAGTTAGAAGAACTGAACAACATTTGGATTATTTGATTACCTCCCAGCCAACTCCACGCGAGAACACGGAGGGTGGGGTGAACGTCGCGCCTGAGTATCTTGACACTGCGATTAAGGTGCCGGTAGACTGCATTGGAAGAAGTTCCTCATCATCAGAGTCAGCAAAAAATAGGGTACTCTTCTCTTAGGGATATATTCAACTGTATTGTTCGAGATGCTTTTGGAATGTTGCCAGTGTTTACTGAATTGCTTTGTGAGGAGTAGGATCATATTTAGTTTAATCGGCCTTAGATATCCCCATTTTATCGTTGTGATGAGTAGGATCATATTTGCTCCAACTATTTCGCGTCCTTTTGGAATGTTGCCAGTGTTTACTGATTTGCTTCAGACTACTGTATTTCGTGCCCTTTTGGGAGGCTGTCAATGTTCACTCAAATCTTTATCAGAAGAACACAGTACCTCAATAAGTGATGCAAAAGAAGCAGCCATCATGGCGAAGCAATCCTGGAAGCAGAAGATCGGGTATCCCCACTGGAACGGGTACGGAAACCTCACCCTGTTGGGAGCAGAGTCGTCAGGTCAGAGCACATCAAAGACCAGTGCAGTGCTTGTGCTTGACAAATCACAATTAGCATACCAAGGTGAGGCCTCGATGATCCCGGCGCGGTCGGAGCGGCAGGCGAACTGCGTGATGGGGCCCCTGTTGTTGAAGGCGCCGGCCGCCGTCAGGATCTCGGCGTAGATCCACACGACGATGACGGTCACCAGCACGGCGCACCGCCCGAACACGATGCTCCCTTTTGAGAAGTAGTGGGCCGCGTACTGCAGGAAACGGATGCATGTCAGTTGCTGCTGCAGAAGCCATGGCCATGGCGCCGTAGGGTAGGGTTGGTTGCTGTTACCTCTGCGAAGATCACCACGAGGACGAGGGCGGGGAGGCCAATTTCGATGCATTTTGTGACCTGCAGGAGAGACTAGACTGATTAGCAAGCAAGCAAAGTGCAGCGGCCGGCGGCCAAAGAAGACGACGAGACTAGTCCTTTTTTTTTTTTTTTTTTGATCAAAAGACGACGAGACTAGTCGATCGGCCTTGCCGCAAGTGAGCTCACCCCGGGGAACGCGAAGAAGAAGAGTCCCAGGCCCGAGAGCGTGACGAAGGGGACCGCCGCGAGCGGGCTCAGGAACCTGAAACGCACGGGCCATGGCACAAGATGACAGCGTCAGTTGAAGAGCAAGGACAGAGGCGACATTAGATTTGAGCGGCAGCGTCTTCGACTAACCGTATGAAGACTCTCCATATGCCGAAGAAGCCGACGACGGCCTGGAAGACGCCGGCGATGATGAGCGCGCCCTGGAGCGACCTCATCGTGAAGATGAACCTCTGAACAGACGACACCATCAGCTGCGGTGGCCGGGTGAGTGAAGAAAGAAGAGAGGAAGCAGCAGAATCGATCGTTGCAAAACCTGACCTCGAGTGGGTCGATGACGAGCGCGTATCGCGGGCTGAGGATGATGGCGACGGCCGGGTAGATGTAGGTGTAGGAGCCGCTCATCACGGCGGGGAGCCGCGTGCCGAAGTGGACCTGCAGCAGCGTGTTGATCCCGGACAGGAACAGGATGGTCTGGATCACGATCGCCTTCTCATACTGCACGCAACGGTGGCCATCGATCAGTGCAGGACGGACAAACGAAATTCATTTACGGGGAACATGGAATAGAAGAAGGAAATCGGTCAGTCAGGCTCATCACATACATGGCCGCCGCCCATGAGCGGGACGATGATGGTGGCGATGATGACGGTGGTGCCGAGCATCACCAGGTAGTGCTGGAAGCCCACCAGTATCGTCGTCACTGCAGCACAGCACGGAACGACAAGTGGTTCAGAGACAGGGGTGGCAACAAATTGAAGCAAACGATACCAAATGGTGACAGGCAGCAGCTGTATGTATGTAACGTACGCCATGGCGGGGGCTGGTGATGCAGAAGTCGAGGCCGGCGAACTGCTCCTTGACGGCGTGCACAACCAGCTCGTCGGCCTTGGGGAGAGGCATGGCGCCGGCCGGCCGCCGGGCGGGGGCTAGCTCCTCCTCGCCGCGCACCAGCAATGCAGGTCTGCGAAGGAAGACGAAGGAAGAGGGTGATCCGTGGGAGATGGGGACGACGGAGGAAGACGAAGGGAAGGGGAGGTTTGCCAAGAAGCAAGCGGTCGGGGAAGAATCGCCGGAGCGGCTCTCCTTTATGTAAGCCCGGGGCTTCTGCTGCGTTCGTGCGTTTCGGGTTCACTGCAGCTGTTTGCAGCACCAGCCTTTTCAGGTTTCACCGCACCACGTACGTCCTAATCGTCAGGGACCAGTTTGTTTTCAGGTCACCTGTTCTTATGTACTTAATTAATTTTTAAAAAATAAAAAGAAAGGAAGCAGCTATCCGTACTGAGTACAAATACGTAAGACGACTGAAGCTGACATTTGTTTCAGCCGACGGCGTACACCAGTACAATCTGCCCGTGTCTCTAGCTAAATTTTATTAGCAAAAGAAGAAAAAAAAATGAAATTTTGGAAAAACGAAAATAAAGAAAGCAAAAGGCAAAAATCGCCAGGGTTAGGGATCAATACTTGTTTTTATTTTCTCTTTTAAATAAAAATTATAAGACCCTCATTTTGGCTCCTACTAATGACCTTTTGACATGTAGCTGTCTTTTTTTTTGGATGCATTCTGTGCGAGCAAGGAAAACCCTCAAACCTAGGGCCCACTCATATATACTGATCCGCATCAAAAAGGCTTAATCATTTAATATATACATAAGAATGAGTCATAACCATTGTGGAGTTACATAACTATTGTCCATAAAACAATGGGCTTTGCAAATAAAAATTTCGCCCTCCGCTGAGGACTTTTTTCTCCCACACATCTTCTCGACCTGCACATGGGTCCATGCTTGTTGCTGCACCATTGTGGCTTTGGCTTTATTTATTACCCAAAAAATAGGTAGGAGATGGTCAATTGTTGCATGCTCATTCCCTAAATTACTACACACCTATAACAAGGGGCTTGAAATTCCGCTGAGGACCGGACACTAAGGGATCGACCATAGCGTCCATTGGCTTTTAGTTATTTTGGAGATTATTTTTTGGGATAAGTTGTTTCAATTTTTTGATCGACTAAAACAGTCGAGTGGACGTATAATTTGAAATAGAGAGAGTACATCCAAGTGGTATATACGTCACCCAGGTGGTTCTGCAATGCGTAGTCAATCAGTACCTGACTTAATTAGACTTACTATTGAGGTCAAACATCTACGATCACTTATCCAGAAAAAGGCAGGTACTTGGGGCAGTCATCGGACAACCAAACTACTCTAGAATAAACTCTGTCAATGGATATACCAAAGTCCTCCTGTTTTTCCCCGGTGGCAAACTTTATCCTGATGCAACTTTATTATAGGCTACATACATTTGGCCAAAGCCGTTGCTCTCTGGTCCCATTGGGGCTGGATTGGTAGCTGCCCTGACGAGGCCTTTTAGGTAGGAAAAACAAGAGAGGCAGCGAGCGGCCGGATGCATCAGCCTCCCTGCGTTTCTTTTTGTTTTGTTAGATGCGGTTGGCGAGCTAGCTTCATGGGGAGCTGACAAGTGACACTGGCCGAGGCCGTTTACCAGAGACGCCCGTGCGTCGTCCGTCGGGAATCGGCAGGCATGCAAAACGAGATGCATAGCAACGCGAGAATGAGAAAGGCAGGGGTGGTTCGGGGCTCGCGTGTGAGCACTGACCAAAAGTGTGTGTAAGTGTGTTTGGCGTGTCTTGTGCCGTTTTGTTTGTAACTGTGTCATTCGTCATTCTTATCAATGAAAGCCGGTAACGAATCTTTCGGAAAAAAAAAGAATAAGAATGTCCGCTATATAACTGGACATCGCTATATGTAACTACATACTATTCTATCGATATTGAGATGTATAGCAAAATGTGCGTATTAAAAAAATCAAAACGACTTAATTTGGAACGGACGGAGTAATATGAAAATATGTGACCACTTTTTTGCCGGTCGGCAGTCACAACTCCATCTCATTTTGCCTTGCAGTGAGCTGTTGATCTATCGGAACGACGTTGCCTTAGGTTGGTTATTAGGAATGGTAGCTCTGAAGTTGTAGCGACCGGGGAATGTGGTTTGCAGCCGTCAGGGCGTTCGAAGCTGACGGAGACACATGGGCGCCACTTTATGGATGCTGATAGTTTTGCTTTAATTTGTTTGATGCGTGCGTGTTCAGGATTAGGAAGATCCGGCCACGGCAATGCCGTCCATCTAACTGTTTGGTTTCTGAAAATGGTGTTTGTACCTGGCACCTGAAAGTGAACCTATATAGGCTGTAGCTACTAGTTTAGCTAGTGATAATGTGCCACGGCGACCTGGGGTGAAATTCCGTCGACCATCAGTTAGTGGGAGTTGAGCTATGCATCAAAATAGATTTATATTATTCATAAAAAGTCGGTACTGGCATATACTTTAAAGTGATCAGTACCGAGTTGCAAAAAGTTTGAATCTCATGTAGAGTTTTTCTTGTAAAGAATCAGCATAACATAGGATTTGCACTTTCTTCTTCTTCTTCACTTTGTCACAATTCTTTGAATATAAAAAAATGGATCACAGAGTGGGTAACATAGAATGACAGTGAGTTTGCCAGTTAGGTAGTTTTGGGCTCTATTCTTGACCCTCGGCCTGTTGGCCGATGCGAAGAAAGTTGGACGCCATCTGATACAAGGCCCAGCCCATTCGGCCTTTTATCGAGGATACTCTGCAGATTGACACTTCGACAGCCAAAATATTTATGACACAGACACATAATAGTTGACCAAAGTAGGTGGCAGATTGTAAATGGTAAACATAAACCAATGGAAAGGCCAACCTTCAGGGCCAGTATCAGGAACTAATACAAGAGGCACAAGCTTTACCATTTAAGTTTTTTTTTATTAAATAGTTTTTATGAGCAGCTTTTGTTGAAGCAGAGCTGTTTTGAAATAAGTGTTTGGAAACTAAGATAAACTACTTTTTTTTTTCAGCTTTATCCTAGCTTATACCTCTTTTTTTACCAAACTCCTAGCTCATACCTTTGTAAGCGAAAGCCAAAAAACTTCACCCATGAAGTTGTTTTTTCAAAAAAAAAAGGCGTTTGTAAAAAAAAACACAGCTTGTGAAGGTGTTAGTGAAGCCGTGTCAAATAAATATCGCCGCTCTTTTGTATAAATTTGGTTAAACTTAAAATAATTTAATTTGAGATAACTCTAGAAGTTTATCTCAATTTGGGACAGAGGGATTAACTAATTAGTCAAATAACTTCTGCCTTAAATATTATAGTAGGATATAATGTATCCTATGAATTATATTTGTCAACCAAATAGCACATGTAACCCTTCCAAGTATTGCCTTATTAATAGAATAGAAGCAATGCAATTAAGTTTTCCCTTTTTAAATTATTATACGTTCTGAGGGTCAGGTCATCTAGAATCCTTTATAATTTAGGAAATTTTGAACGCTTAGATACATGTATTTCATGACGGAGTAGCTTTTACAAAAATGCATCTCTATTTTCAATAGTTTTGTATGTCTCATAAATAATCTTTGATGAGATAAAAATTCTTCTTGGCTACTTGTTTGAATTTGCTCCAGGATCGAACAAAACAAACCATCTTCATCCGATCCAAAGGGAGGCACGCTAATACTACAAGTTAGCTAATAAACAAATTAAATTAAATAGGATTATCTATCCGCTGTGCCTGCTTGACTGTCGCCCTGACCTAGCAACAAAATCAAAGCCGCCGCCTACAAATCTTGAATGGAACTATGAAAAAAATATCATCATTTTTTTAGAGCAAAATGCACCACAGGTCCACTACCTTTTGTCTTTGTGTCATTCAGTCCACTACCTTCTAAAATGCGCAGTTTCCAGGTCCATTACCTTTTTTAAATGGTTCACTGGAGGTCCAAATTCTCTTTAATGAGCCGATTGGTGATATTATTTTGCAAAAAGCCCCCAGCCTTTCTCTCCCTCTGAATATATAGTTTCAATGCTAAGTTTGTCTTACCCTAACAGGTCACCCCATTTTAGCACATAGTAAAACAAGGGAAAATCTTTACGACTAAACAACATTCAGGTTGTTGCATTAGTATATAGTCGTAATAAAAACCATAACAACTCATCACTGGTTTCATATTAGTAGCACTTCTACAATGGTTGTGTTTAGATCATCCGAATTTGGTTTGAAACTCCAAAATTCCGTCACCTCGAATCATTAAATGTACCAAAAGACGCATGCATGGAGTATGAAATATAGGTAAAAAATAACTAATTGCACAGTTTAGATGTACATTATGAGACAAATATTTTGAGCCTAGTTACCCTATAGTAGAATAATATTTACCACAAACAAATGAAAAGTGCTTTAAGTGCGGTGGTGATCTTGCGGGTGGAGGAGCGTTGGAGGCGGTTGTGCGATAGCGGAGTAGGGAAGAGGAGCGGCGGTGCGAGGAAGGAGCAGCGGCGACACGTTCTTTTCCGAAAGCGTAAGAGTCGAGAAAGGCGTGGGGGGGATGAGAGGAAGAGGAATATGCAGGGGCGAATTGCAAAAAAAAAAAAAAAAAAAAAAAAAAGAGCCATCCAAGGGTATCAATTGGCTATTAAGGAGTTTTGGACCTCCGGTGAACCACTTTAAAAGGTAATGGACGCGAAACTACAATTTAGAAGGTAGTGGACCTATATGACATAGAGGGAAAAGGTAGTGGACCTGTGGTGCAATTTGCTCTTTATTTTATATACATCCTTGAAATGAAGTTGTGACATTAGCATGAGCACTATACTAGTATTAATAGAAGCTTCAATAAGTAATGCAGGTGAGTGTTGCCTCCTTATTAAATTACGTTCTATGGGTCAATTATCTAGAATCCTTTATAATTTGCGAAATTTTGAACGCTTAGATACCATGTATTTCATGACGGATTAGCTTTTTACAAAAATGCATCTGTATTTCAATAGTTTTGTTTGTTTTAGAAATGTCTTATAAATAATCTTTGATAAGATAATTTCTTCTTGGCTACTTGTTTGAATTTTCTTCATGATCGAACAAAAAAACCATCTTTATCCGATCCAAAGGGAGGCACGCTAATACAAGTCATCTAATAAACAACTAAAAATAGGATTATCTATCCGATGTGCCAGCCTCTGACTGTCTCCCCTGACCTAGAAACAAAATCAAAGCCGCCGCCTAAACAAATCTTGAAGCGAACCTGAACTCCCGAAGATGTGAATTATTATTTATTGGACACAACAATTCACAATACGCCACTTCAAAGCTTAATCAGCTCAGTTAATACACTTAGTTCACGCCATTTACAGTACTAGTATAGCGCACGTGCTAACGCCACGGTATTGTTCTTGGAAAATTGTTAGTTTAAATCAGGTTTTGGTACAACATTGGTATTTTCTTGTGTATAACTTACATTGTGGCTAACTTCTTGATCAAGAACTGAATATCTTCAGGGAGGTTGTCACAACTTTCTTTGCTCATTTTCGTGAAGATGTCACCCAGGAATTCCCTCCTTAGTGTAGTTGGTTCCTGTACATGACAGATAGCAATATTATATCAAGTTTATTGAAACATATGTATACTATACAGACTTACATTATTGATCGGTGGTATTTTCTCTCCGTCCCACCACTTCATGAAATTGTACACAAGAAAGCCTCCCAATTTCCTGGAACCGGTTAGTTGTTCAAATAGTAATACAGACGATTGTTCAAGATCAGGAGACCTCTTTTGTCTATGTGACAAGGACTCATCTTCTGTATCATAAAAGTATAACTGTAGATGGCGAGCTGCATCTTCCACTCCTGGCACCAAATTGTCGAGGCGGTGGTACAAACCGCCATGCACTCGAAAGTTGTAAATACCAGTCCCTACTGGACTTGAATATCTCTCATCCAGGGTGACTCCTAGGCTTGCAAAGGCAAAATGAGAGTTGATATAACGTATACGCTTTCTGAAATATATTGCGTCTTCATCCACTTGACTTGTGAACAACCTTTTCAGTTCTGCAGGTGGTTCTGGAATATATATTTGTACTTTGCCTTTCTGACAACAGAACCCAGGTGACTCATACTGAAACCTCATTGCACCACAGTACCCGCAGTCTGGCACATGGCGCAACTTATGACGTTGGGGTAGGTTCTGGTAGATGAAATCGTATGGGTCTATATTTGTCCGAATATTTGCGGTTGAGCCATTTGGAGCCCGCAGCGAGCGACTCATAATTATGACCTGCGTCCACATTGCAGCAATCACTTTAAATTCAATATGAAAACATATTTTTATTTAGTCATTATTAAAAGCATATATTCGGACATAGTACCTTGTGCACGATTCTGAATAATTCCCTCGTCATCGTGCAAGTCTTCATTGTTTATTCCATGGCCGCCATCCATGGCATGCTCATCAGCATCAATCACATCATGTGGTGGTTCGAATATTGCACGGTCAAATTCGTCTATATTGGGTTGGACATGTGCATGGACGTGGTCCGGACTTGGTAAATGAAGTTCTGCAATATATTTATATATATTATATCTATACTATAATGGCAGCATTTATTTATTTTATTTAAGAAATCATTGAGAACATATTTTGTTGTGCTGACCTGACTCATCGGTAGCCGGCGTTGGACCAGTTAAGGACGTACGTGTGCCTCTATGTTGCGGCACAAAGGCATCATTCCTGTGCAACCAATCGGAGGGATCGTCGTGGCCATCATTTTCCATTACTGTCGATAATCCACTTTCGAAAACCACAGCTTCACATACGAACATGACTTTAGGAGCATGATATATTATTATATTAGTCAATGGAAGAAATGCATTATAATACACGATCTGTCACCTGTGGGCGCGGTTCTTTGGAAGTATGTTTTCATCAATGCCTTGACTGGCAAGAGGTGCCGTCTTTGTTACTTTGCGATTCAGCCTTCTTTAGGTGCTCGATATTGACGTTGGTACTCACGGTCTCTCCTTCTAATCGATTCTAACTGCTTTCGACGGTCATATCAGCTCTCCTCTTTTCGTTGTTGCGCGCTCATTCCGCCCATGGAGACGTTACCTTCGGCCACGCACGGTGTACTTCCTAGTGTGGTTGCGGTGCCAATCCCATCTTGTGTGTTTTCCACATGCTGATTTGGTTGGATATTTTCCTTGTTCAACATACTTGATGAGCTTTTCGCCAATCTCAGCATGTGTTGTCCCTGCAATTTTTTGTCAGAATTAGTAATATTTCTTAGAATCTAAATATAGATTTGTCAAAATAGGACGACAAATCTATATTTATCTACACCTGAATAATGAATTATACCAGAAGAGTTATTGGTTTGAGATTCCGCCTTCCTCCTTTCGCGATAGTGACGTTGGTACTCACGAGCTTTCCTCCTTGCCTCTTCCCTTTGTTCGTCGGACATCTGAGCCCGATGATTCCGTTGCGGCGGGCGGATCTATACAACGGGTGTTTCATGAACACAAAACACTCAACGAAAGTGTTATATACACAGTCGGGTAACATACCAGCGATGTTGGTGATATCGCCCAATGCATTGTGTGTATCTCTCGGCATAGACATTGTGTTTCTGTATAAGTAGAGGTCTAACTTGATATCGCAGATGAAGATCAAATAAGTCAACGCATATCTTCTACTTCTCTGTGGCAATGTGAAATACAGGAGATTGAATGTGACGAACACATTACCTCTTTTACTTGATCAGATGATTAAAAGCAGTCATAGGCCACAAACTCAAGGACTCTACAATTTCCAGTTCCGGGCTCGCTTCACCTTTGAGAAAAGAAAAGGATCAATAAATTATTACAGACGACAACCGTGCTTCATTGCAATGCATAGCCTATGAACAATGTTCTGATTGCTTGCGACTGCTTGCGTACAGGAGAGACGCTCCGCGCGCACCGGCCGCTGCCATGAACGAAACCTTAGAGTAGATTGAACCCTCCATGAACGTGTGAGTAAAGGCAGTTTCCATCGCTACTTGAGGTAATATACTTACGGTTAATTATTGAGAATCACCATCGCTCGCCGGTCAGAGATTCATCGCCGGGCCGGATCACACGTCCAGGACCTCACGCCGGCCGGGCCGCTCGCCGGTTAGAGAGGCACGTCCACGAACTGACGCCGGCGAGTAGATTGTACCCTCGATGAGAGTCCGTCCGCACGTCCACGACCGGTCGATCCCCCGCACGTCCACGACCCCGCCGATCAGCGTCGCGGCGGTGATGCCGCCACTGGCCCCGGGCGGTGATTCACGACGATACGGTTTTTTTTTTTTTTACCCCGTGATTTCCGTATAGATTCGGCTGCAGCGTAGGGGTCTCGCGGCGCGGGCGTCGGGGCGCGTCGGGGTCTCGCGGGGGTGGGCGTCGGGTGTCACACAGGTGTAAGACCTGTGTGACAAACTTTGATCTCATCCCTTGATTGTGAGATCCGACGGATGGTGGTGCTTTTGCCAAAAATAGAAACAACTGTGCCATTATAGTATAGATTTCTAGGCCCGTGTGTGCATGCACATATTAATCCACGATCTATATAGCTAATAAGGGATTAACCAAACAGTTTATATAGAAATTAATTAACCAAGATTGACTCAACATAAAAGTATCGTTGTAGTGCACAATTGTTGACTTGTTGAGATGGTTTAAGGTCTAAAGTATGAGTCACAGGACCAACAAAGGTTTTGTAGCTCTAATCTATAACCATAGATATTGGGGATGATACAATTTAAGGTTTTGACTTCGCCATGGGCCTACATTTGTCACCCGTGGCCTACTACATTTGCTGTGTGTTTACATTTGTCACCTAAGAAACCAAAGGTAAATGAGAGGGAGGGATTGACGAACAAAAGAAGAGGAGAAAAAAGTGCGGAAGGGAGGAACAAACGGGTAGGGAGGAGAATGACAATTGAAGAATGGACATAAGAAATTTACTTCTTTTATTAACATTTGGTATAAATATAAATCATGAGTTACAGGTTAATTGCAAAGTTTTAGTATTTTTCGTGTGAATATTAGTCCAATCCCTATAATCACTGCAATAGATTGGCATCTTTAGCACACGACAACAATCAAGATAGGATATTTCACACTAAGCATCTCGAGATTGATCTTTATTTTGTTAGTGACAAGGTTGCTACAGGGGCATTTTGCATTATACATGTGCCAAACTGTCATAGTATGCCAATATCTTCACCAAGGGGTGCTAACATCTGTCTTCACCGAGTTTTGTTCTCAATGTTTGTTGCTGAGGATGATGTTAAGACTGGGGTTGTTATAGCAACCGATTGACATCTTCTATACACGACAACAATCATGATAGGATATTTCCTTAATTTTGTATCATTTCCTTACGTGTACTCTATATATTTGCCAGTATGGCTAATGGAAATATTCATTGCGTGATTTCTCAAAACACACACGCTTTCAGTATGGAGAGCATGATATATATTGACAAGGTGAAACTAGCCCGTGACCATGGGAATCGATCATGGACGTGGAACATCGAGCACAAAGGTGCGTAGCCAACTGAGGCACTCCATGTGCCCCGCTGAAGATTTTGTTTCGTAGCTCCTCTCTCTCGGCGTGTGTACGCAGAAATATTCCCGTTTTTCCTTAGCAGCCGGTATGGCTTGACTATGCACAGTGCTACAAATTACATAATTTTCTAGTTATCATGATGCGTCGTCAGTCAGTGTCCAAATAATCCTCAGTCAGTGTCCAATGAAACGGTTTGAGTTGTCATATATATATGTTTAATAAGACACATTTCCTACTTTATATATGCCTGAAATCTCTCCAGCCTTCATAAAGATTAGAACAACATTCTGTCTTTAGGGATAAGATGATGCCCTGGCTGTTGGATGAACATCCCATGGTTCAGCTTCGTCGGCTGAAGCAATCTAGGACTGATATCAGGTGACCGAAAAGTAGCAACACCCTAAGTTATGAGGTCTATACCATGGTGGTCTTTCACTCTTATCCTCTCTGTTGTTATATCTCTTGGCATGCATGGTAAAGATCTAAATATGAATTTTCAAAAAAATAAAATAAAATATATATCTAAACATGACTTAGAAGATGTCAATACAATGGAAGTTCAAATAATGTAGCGTAGTAGTATTCTTTATATGTGTGGCTACAGAAATCGAAAAGAAACATTATTGTCTCATCCCAGGAATAACCATTTTCTGTGTCCTTGCTAGAAAGTCTGACATATTTTCTGAAAAGAAATAAACGGTGAAATGACATCATCATTTTACACGGCTGGTGAGTACCCGAGCCCATCATACAGCATATGCACCTCTCTTCTCTATATAAAGGGCTCCATGGATCCTCAACAATCCACCCCTCACTACTACACATACGTAGCCAACTAGGATCATCGATCTCCCAACAGCACATTAGCGGCCAGTTCATCAGCAAATGGCAATGGAGTACTCCAAAGCCCTAGTGTCATTGTTCACCATGCTAGTGCTGGCACCTCTCCTCGCCATGGCCACCGACCCAGACCCTCTGCAGGACTTCTGCGTCGCCGACCTCAGCGGCAAACTGTCAGTGAACGGCTTCCCCTGCCAGCCAACCTCATCGGCGGGAGACGAGTTCCTCTTCTCGTCTAAGATCGCCACGGGAGGCGACCCGTTGGCCAACCCGAACGGCTCCAACGTAACGGAGCTGGACGTGTCGGAGTGGCCCGGCGTGAACACGCTGGGCGTGTCCATGAACCGCGTCGACTTCGCGCCCGGCGGCACCAACCCGCCGCACATCCACCCGCGCGCCACCGAGGTCGGGCTCGTCACCCGCGGTGAGCTCCTCGTGGGCATCATCGGCAGCCTCGACTCCGGGAACCGGTACTACTCCAAGGTGGTCCGCGCCGGGGAGACGTTCGTCATCCCGCGAGGGCTGATGCACTTCCAGTTCAACGTCGGCAAGGAGGACGCCAGCATGGTCGTGTCGTTCAACAGCCAGAACCCCGGCATCGTCTTCGTGCCGCTCACGCTGTTCGGGTCCTCGCCGCCGATCCCGACGCCGGTGCTCGCCAAGGCGCTCCGTGTGGACGCCAGTGTCGTTGACCTCATCAAGTCCAAGTTCGCCGGTGGGACAGCCGCGATGTAGGTGCTCACGTCGGCTCCGAACCACTCAGACTTTCGGCGTGGGTACTGAGAGTGAGAGCCAGCATCTGGCTAGCGCACTGCTGTGCACCAACAATGGCTTTGCGTTGGCGGATTGGTTTCTCCATATGAAATGCATGTATGGGCGACGTGTCATGTGTGCCAGTCAGAGCACGTATAATAAGCTATATGGTTAATGTTCAGTCATAATAAGATAGAATAAGTAATGCTTATTGCCTGCATGTCCACTGCCTAGTCGGGGTTAAAATGTATTTGCTCATTTTCCATGTAATAATAAAAGATAATATATTGTATTATTTTTCGGTGTGTTTCATTAAAAAAAAAAAGAGAAACTAATGGTTAAGTCGCTTACTGTGGAATTTGGCCTTCAATTTAAATTTAGAAAGTCGATACTCAGCACACTTGTAGTTATTTTTCGAATTACACTAGTACAAGCGCACAGTTATCATTATCCAATAGTGAGATTTATTCCAAACGGTCAATCTCATTTAGGTTTGTGCTAAGGCCCTGTTTGACTACAAGAAATTTGAAGATCTTTGAAGATGAGTAGTTGTCGCAAAATACATATAATTTTGTCATACACTACTACAACGACGGTTTTAGGGGCGACACCTGATGGTTTTAGGGGTGGTTTTCCACTGCTATTCGACTTGTTGGAGCGGCCGGTAATTGAGCCACCCTTATAAATCATTTCTAGATTTCGTATTTCAAATTTCAAAAAAATAGCAAAAGATTTTTGTTAATTGGGGAGCCCCAACGCTATTTCTCCCATAAAATGTGCGCTACGCAAACCATGGGGGTTCAAACCCACGACCTCGTGCTCGCGCGGAGCCTCCCCACCACAGCACTACACATTCACTTGTGTGTATAACCCATTTTGGTTTCTCACATATTATACAAATTCGAGTGAAAATTGACTATTTAAGACCCTAAATCAATTCAAATCAAAAAGTTGTCAACTACAAAGTTTCATAACCTTTTGAGGTCTACAATTTTCATTTAAGGCATTTCTCCATCCAAGGTCAATTATGAAATTTGGATTTTCAAATTTGAGAGATTTCAATGTACTTTTCGCATGATAAGATCATTTGAAATAAAAAGTTGTCAACTATAAAGTTTCATAACTTTTTGAGATCTATAATTTTCATTTAGAAAGTTTTTTTTCCATCCAGGGTCATTTGAAAGATTTGACGTCTATTTGTATGGACGCCTCAATATGCGGCTCTACAAATAGGCGTCATTTGTAGGTGCGGCTCGTAACAAAAACCGCCCTTACAAATAAATTTGTAGAGGCGGCTGTTGTAGTGGGTCCCTGAAAACGACCACTTTAGGGGCTCTTGGTGATAGAGCCACCCCTACTAAAAAATAGGTTGTTCCTACAAATCCTTTTCTACATAGTGATATAAGTATAATAGCGATTCTCTAGCAAAATATTTGCGCTCTTTAGACTAAAGAAGGCCTAAGAATCCATATAAAACTTTATTCACCCCTAGGGCGCCGCTAACCTGTAACAAATAATTTGCCAACCAGAATACAAACTTACGAAGGCGTGCAAGCACAAACATTTTTCTTGATGATCGAGGAAAAAAAAGCATAATACCTACATTTTAATCACCAATTATGCAAATGTTTAAAAATATGTGATTCTAACATTTATTTAGGTTTTAGAGGAGTAGACCAGATCTTAAAATTAGCTTAAGTCATCATAGACGTCTTTTTCTATTAACAAACTTATTAACACATCTCAGTTAAAGAAATGACCAACGCCAAACACTTTAGTGCCTTTTAAATTCATTTGAGATAAGTTGAGATAGTTTTTGTTTTACAACCTCCAACGCGTGTTGCTCATTTATTTATTTTGGAAGTTAGGTAGCTGCTAAACAAATAATTAATAAGCCCTAAATCGAGCTTCTTAGAGCATACTACTTTCTTCTTTCTTTTTTTTTTTTTTTTTTTTGACAACTCACTTTCTTCTTTAAAACCCATTGCAGGAGCACTGCGTACCATTTTCTACTCGAACTCCAAATATGTTAGTAGCCTCGAGAAAATCGCACTGCGTACCATTTTCTACTCCGAACTCCAAATATGTTAGTAGCCTCGAGAAAATCCTCCCTCCTCTCCTCCTCGGTATTTTTTCTTCGTTTCAAAATTGTCTGTTGCCAATAATTGATACCTACAAACAAAGTTCTTCTTGGCTACCTGTTCGATCAAAGCAAAACAACAAAACTCTCCTAAAACAAGCCAGCAAAGCAAATAAAACAGGATTATCTATTCGAGTATGCGACGATAATACAATGTGCCTCCGCCTCCCCTGCTTTTGTGTCTCCCACTCCCAGGGTCTCCCTGACGCAAATAAAATAGGATTATCATTCTAGTTACGATCTTTTCTTGTTGCTGTTTTCTTAGGTGGCTCCTGAACTGCAAGTAAATTCTCTATCATCTGATCGAGCGTTAGGTCTGTACTGTATGTTGAGTGTGATGTGTTGATCAACGAGAAACTAGCAGGCGGCGTGAATTTGCACGTGGAACAAGAGCACAAAATAAAGGTGCGTAGCCAACCGCAGTACTCCAGTGCCAATCAGAAAATGTTGCCGCTCCTTAGCAGCCGGTACGGCCTTGACTACTGAGTATTGACACAGTTCAGATTGCTTTGTCTGTTCGAGAGATTTTGTGGCACGAATGAATTTTCAGATACAATATTTAGGCCACGTTTAGTTGGCTAGAAATTTGCAAAAAACACTATTCCAACTCCATGTAGCACTTTCGTTTGTATTTGGTAAGAAATTTTCTATAATAATTGGGGAAAAATTCAATGGTTCAAATCGATCGAGAGCGCCCGATCCGGGTTGGCTACAAAGGTAGGGAGGCAAGCGAGGAAAAAAAAACACGGAGGCAAAAATTGCCTCTGTTGTTGTGTCTATGACACAGTGGGCCATAAAGAGCAAAAATTGCCTTCCATTGCCTCCCACCAACGTGGGGATTAGCACTAGGCTGTAATTGCATTCGTGTAATTTTTTTTTTTGATCAAGGACAAAAGCGGTAACTTCATAACTTCATAAACGTGTCTATAGTTAGTTGGATTAAAAAAATCAACAACTCCTCGGTCGCTTTTTTACGGTTCGTGGTTCTAGGGTTCATAAATTCGTTCTTGTAATTCCACAGTGGTTTGTGGATCGCCGCCGCAGCTGATCCGCTGGTCCTTCCCGTCCCGGAGGGACCGGATCCGGCCGTGCGGCACCCGGACTTCGGCACCTGGCCTTCTTCCCGCCGCGGGCGCCGCGATGTTGCCTGGCGCCGGGCTTGCCCGCCGCGCCGGGGGCGCAAGTGCGGCCGGGGTCGTGCCTTCGTCGCGTGCCAGCCGCGTCGCCTCCTCCGCTTCTTTGGCGCCACTCGGCACCCGGCACCACGACGCGAGATGGCGGTGCGGGAGAGGCACGCCCGGCGCCGCCGCCGCCGCGCCGTCTCCACCGAACAAGAGCTCGCCGACGCCGGCCCCGGCGAGGCACCTCTCGCCGCGCCCGTGCTTGACCGGTGAGTGCCGAATCCCCCTCCCCCTCCCCACTTCCACACGGACGCGTGCTCCTCCATCTTCATTCGGCAGCGGCATTCGCGCGGCAGCACCCAACTCCGGCGGATGAAGCGACGGCCACCTCCATGGCGGCGGGGGGAATGGGACGCCACACTCTCTGGATGTTCCAAAGGGCGTAGGCGTCTTTGGAGTACGAGCAACCACACATGCACGTCACTGTTCGAGCAAATGCCTGAATCTACGAATCATGGAATGACGGTGATGTAATGCTCCATAAGTTTTCTCACTACTGTTTTTTGTATCATGTGCGTAAGTTTGAGAATTCTAATAAATGATTCTCGAAGTTGGATAAGGATCTGCTAGACAAACGTATGCTCTCTCTTGTTGGTTCTTAAATATCATATCTATAGTATATGGCTAATTATGCATGCTATGTAGGTGTCAAGAAGAAAGTTGCGGCGGTAAACAAAGCCTTGTCTGGTTGGTCGATACGGTATTTGATTCCCTAATGAAGTTTCCGGCTTTGGTATGTGACCCAATATCACACAATAGTTTCTAAAATTCGTGCATATTGTTCATATGGTTGAAGTGTGTTATTAGTGATTTATTTTACAAAATCATGACCCATTTCTGTATGGCTGACACAGCCACATGCAAGCTCATAATTAAGCAAACAGAACTTGTTATTATTAAGATTGAGATATTTGAATCGGAAAAGTATATGCTGCTTGATTGTGTATATATCCTTGTTAAGCGATACAGTTGTCACTAGTCCCTGGAGTCATGGGGTGAACCAGTAAAATGATTAAGCACCTAGTTTTCTGTTAGTAATGGGGAACTACTACCATTGCAGTTTAGTGTTGTGTTATGTACTGACAAGCTCGATCTTATTTTTGGTTGCTTCAGTACCTTATAGTTTGCTCTCTGTTTTCTCCCATGCACTGTCATACCGAGAAACTTAATCCATGTGTCTCTTTATGATTCAGAGGTTGATTTGTAATCCATGTGTCCAACTTTAAATATTTAGAGGTAGCATAACCATGTCGGGACCTTTGACACTGCTTATACGATAGTAGATTGGCTTGATTTCACCAAATTTTATTCTATGGTTTGAATGGAAAGCTGATTTGTTATCTCTCATTGTTTGAAACATGGCTACTTGACATAACACAATATATTGAGTAAACTGATTTTCTTATCGACATTTGTTGCGATCCGGCTCCTTTTGCTATGCTATGATGCCAGAGAGCCACATTTCGATGTGAAGCTCAAGTTCATCAGTCTTTCACATGTCGTGAAGGTGTGAGAAACCCACATTTGCAAGCTCGTAGCAAGGTCTTCACATCCGGCGAAGGATTGGCAAGCCACAAGAAGTTCCACAAAGTTCATGATCATGAGAAGGTTGCGGCATCACCCAACTCGCAATGCCACAAGAAGTTCCACAAAGTTCATGATCATGAGAACCATAATAATGGTGACAAAAACACAACAAATAGCAGCCATAAAGAGCTTTCACCATGGGAACCAGCGACCAAGAGGGTTGCAACTAGCCATAAAACAACATGACCTTGGTAGTTTTAAATAGGGGGAACTAACATATTGGCAGCAAATGAAAGAACTGTACAGTCAGCTGTTTGAGCGGTCAGATTACAAATTCAAAGTGCTTGAGTTCATGAACTCTGGACCAGTTTATTTACCTTTGGCAAATCATATGTCTGGCACATCCTCAGGGAGCATTGTTTCCTACAAATGATGAGGAACATTAGCCATGCCTCACAGACAGCGAGTTTTCAGCTCTCATAAACATTACACTTAGCTTACCTCCACTCTCTTATATTTCTCAAAAACATGTCTGCAAGCTGAGTTCAGAAAAACATGTCTGCAAGCATGCAATAATTTGTTCATCACAGGTATATTTATCAGACCAAAAGCTACTCCATTTTTTTCCTGACAAGTGAAACAACTGGTATATGCGAACTTGATGCCTTAATAAACAGACAGAAATAGCTAAGCATGTAGTAATGGTATGACATAATGTTCATTAGATTAAGCAATGCACCCCAGTTCAGGAGTTCCCATGCTACAGACAAGAATGAATTCAGAGACCCTTTACAGCGAAAACACCTAATTAATATGCTCTTGTTCAGTGCTCTCAGCCTTAAGCATTAACCTGAATTGGCAAAAAAGATTTGACTAATTCAAGGAATTCAAGAAATTGCCTCATACCTTATATTATTATAGCTTCATTGAGTAAAAAAGCTAGTACAGATTATGAAGCTTGATACTGACAGCATCGCTGAAATTTCTAATGATAATGTCAGATCTCTAATGGCCTTGTTTTTTCCCCGTGTAATGTAGTCTGGTAAAGGTGCTGGTCAGCTATGCCAGAAAAAATATTTGCTCATTCATAGTCCAGACTTCAGAGAATAAGATCAAAATCTGTATAAATTTTTAGAAAAACTAGAAGGGTCCTTGATATTCCTTAAGGCCATCACAAAGCATGATATAACACTATAACACCAAAATGAGGGTATGTACAGCGAGATGACTAGCAGTGGCAGCAGTAAGCAGGCTGAAATAATGTGGGAGCCAATGAGTTAGCATCAGTTAGCACTAGTGTTCACATGTAAAAAGTAACCATCAGTTAGCACTATCAGTTAGCACTAGTGTTCACATGTAAAAAAGTAACCATCAGTAACTTATCATACACTAGTGTTTATATGAGTTGCCATCTGGATATTACTGCATATCAAGTAGCAGACTTTGGTTTGAAACACACCCCTATCAGTTAGCAGTACAGATAGTAAGCATATCAGATATTGCTAGTTGTAGTCAGAACGAAGCCTCAAGTGAATATTCAGCAAAGATTACTAGCTGTGAACTAAAAATAATCTGCACAAAATCGTAATAATGACCTGTTGTTTGGGAAATTCAACAATTGAGATGCACAAAATCCAAACAATATCCTGCACTGCAATTCACTTTAGCACAATACATCTATTCTATGCAGAAGTCACACACATAGTTATCTCAGATTTATTTTACAGGGATATGCCTAGAAATCCAAAGAAAATCAAAAGAATCCCTCCTATTGAGTTTGAACTTCAACACAGCAGACCCATGGGCAGCATCTAGAAATCAACCATGCAGATTTGATGCACCAACAAAAGGACCGTGGATATGCTCACCAAACGGTGCTGGTGTTCAAGGTATCTAGAGAATCAAACCAAGCCCCGAGCAGGTTCCTCACCTTCAGGCGGAGTTCAGGGATCAGGGCCACCGGCGGAGACGCACCGGAGGCTAAGGCGACCACCTTGTCCTCGCGCTGGGGGCGGCGCTCCGGCTGAGGCAGCCCCGCCGCACGACGTCGAGGGCAGTCCGCCGGCGAGCAGGGACGGGTGCAGGGTGCTCGTCGCCGGCGGGCAGGGACGGGGAGGCCAGCGGGCAGGGACGGCTGCTCGTCGTCGGCGAGCAGGGACGGGGACGGTCGGGTGCTCGACGCCAGCGGCCGGCGGGCACCGGCGACTGACTGTGAGGGCGAGGGCGAGATGGTGGCGTACCACGGGTGAGGAAGGGAGGAGGACCGGCAGGGTCGAGGGCGAGGGAGAGGCGGAGCGGCGGGTTGGAGTCGGCACCTCCGCGGCGCAACGACGAGGGCAAGGGCGTGGCGGCGCACGGAGGAGGGCTGGAAGGAGGAGGAGGAGCGGCGGGTTGGGGAGGGCGTGGCGGCGCAACGGCGAGGGCGAGGCTCCGGCGCGGCGCAAGGGCCGGCTTCGTGAATTCGAATTTTTTTTCTCCTGGCGTCAATCGGATCTCGGGGTGGGGGGGCCGCGGGGGAGGGGGTGCGGAGGGGTAAGGTTGGTCAAAGACTGTGTTACCCTTTCACCAAAAAAAAAAGAATTTAAAGGAAGCGATGAGAGGTAATAGGAGAAAATCAAGTCTGTAGAAGGGGCCATTTGGTAAACATTGTCTCAATCATAGACTAACTAGGGTTCAAAAGATTTGTCTCGTGATGCACAAACAGAACTGTGTGATTAGTTTTTTACCTACATTTCTTCTTTCCGAACATACGCCTCTTTTGGTGTATTTAATGTGATGTGATGGAGAGAGAGTCGAAAAACTTACAGCCGAGCAAAGGTAAAATGAAAACGCCAGCACGCCACGAGCGAATTCAGGAAGAGGCCACAGAGTACAAACAACTAACAACATCTAGACAATTCAGAAGAGAACAACTGTCTCCAGCAAAAGAGAGTTTTAGTGATTTCTTCAGGAACATCCTGCATCATCCATCGCCTTCGATCCTAACAGAGATACAGATTCCTGGAACTCCTTCGTAGCATCACCTATGGTTCAGTTGGCTTGTGAATCCTGATGATTGTTTAGCGTCTTGGTGTTGGTGTTGCCTTTGGCCTTCTTGTTGATTAACTTGACAGCAATCTCCACCATTGTGTTGACTCCCGCCTTGATGACATCCTCTTCCTCCTTTGAATAGAAACCTGCCCAGTAACTGATTAGGGCACAAGCGTGACAAACTATTGATAGTTCTGAATTTTCTTTTTCTCAAAGCATACACTGTTTCTGGTTTTCCATATTGCCCAGCATATAGCTGCAATACCCATAGTGTGATAGGTTTGATTATGTGGTAACCATTTCTCACACCATCTCCAGGCCTGCTGAGTACTATTAGGTATATTATTTGCCCCTAAACATGTAGCAAAGATTGCCCAAACAGACTTAGCAGTATTGCAATTGAAAAATAAATGCTCAATAGTCTCATTACAATGGCAAAAGTAACATTCAGGATCCCCTTGCCACCTTCTCTTTAAAAGATTATCTTTGGTCAGAAGGGCATTATTTAACATCAGCCAAAGAAAGATTTTAATCTTAGCTGGTATTTTAGCTTTCCAGATCATCTTATGATATGTGCCTGAGTCACTACTAGTTAGCAAAGTGTACACAGACTTAACAGAAAATAGCTTTCTTTTCCCAAATTTCCATATCACAAGATCATCAGAATCATCTAAATGACTTTCCAAGACTTTTTGGGAAATATCATTCCATTGATCACTCCATCTATCTACTAGCCATCTGGTAAAAATACTTTAGAGATGTCATTTTTTACTTCAGCTAGAGAGATATTTTTATCAATAGCCATATCAAAAGATCAGGGTAAATACAGGCTAAAGGCTTATCAAATAACCAACAATCATGCCAAACTTTAATCCTCTGGCCATTACCTACTTTGAACTTCCTACCATGTAGGTATACATCTCTAATTTTTAACATGTCATGCCACATAGGTGAGTCTGATTGTTTATGTTTAACAGTACTTATAGAATCTTTTTTCAGATACTTGTATTTTATAATGTCTTGCCAAAGCCCAGTTTCTTTATCCAGCTTTCAAAACCATTTGCAAAGTAGACTAATGTTCATTTTCCTGATATCCTTAATACCCAAACAACATTGCTTTTTATTTCTACATATTTTAGTCCACTTTATCAAATGGTATTTCCTTTTGTTTCTAATTCATTCCACGTTGGATCGGTGCGGAGCCTGGGAGCCAGATCCGTGCGGAGCCTGGGAGCCAGAGATGATCCTGGTCTACGCTGCTCGGTGCGAGACGTTCGATCTGGCTGCAGGGAAGCTGAACAGGGTGTACATTATTACTAAGCTAAATTCAGAATTCCCATGGCATATGCACATATGAATCCCGATGACTTACAAATGGGACCCACCTCATGCGTTTCCCGTAGTCGAACTGTCGAAGGCAGCTTTATTTGGCTATGCACATACTATACCGTGGCAAATATGGACAGGACTTCCATGGTGTATACCAGCACTGAAAAAGGTGTCGCTAGCTAGAGCAAAGCTTGTACGTATGAATGGGAATAGACGCATTCAGCAAGTTTGACGGCCGTCACATGTTATGCAAGGTGGTAGTACATTACACATTTGCCCGTTTGTTTAGAACACAAAGAATACTTGCTAATCAGTTTATTTGATGTCCCAATCTGTCACAACCCATTTTCGGTCAACGAGAGGGGCAAGACAGGAGACGTGGCGTGGCGAGAATCGGCGACGACGGCGTGGCGTGGCGGCGTGCGGGGCCTTGGCGGCGGGCGGGGCTGGCGCTGGCGGCGGCAGGCGGCGGCGTCTTGGCGGCGGCGGCGGTGAGCAGGTGGCGGCGGCGAAGGCTAGATAGGTAGGGCTAAACCCTAAATTATTTCTTGATTGCTTGTCTCACGATAGTTGCCCCATATTTATATGATGAGTTTACAATTGCTAACGGGCCAAGCCCATTAGTCTTTTCTAGCTTACTTTAATTTAGCTAAATAAATTTACTAATAAAGCTATATAATAATTAAATATTCAGCCACTCCGCTTATCGGGCGACTCGCCGACCGAGTGTGACATCTCTCCCCTTTGGAGATTCAGCTCGTCCTCGATTTTTGGATTTGGATATATTTTGTTGAATAATTCAGCATCCTCCCACGAAGCATCTACAGCTGTCTTGTTCTTCCATTTGATGAGCACCTGAAGCTGATCTTGCCGGACTCTAGATTTAAGCATGATCTCAGGTTCAGGAACCGGTGTATCTTCGTGAATACGTGGTAATTCGGTATATCGGGAGGAATCTCCCCTCGATGTGGCTTAAGCATGCCGACATGAAAAGCGTTGTGGATGCGGGTTCCAGCGGGTAGATTCAACTCATGTGTAAGCTGGAGTAATAATTTTTGCCGATCTTGAAGGGTCCAAAATACTTGGGGAGAGCTTGTCTTTGTATAATGTTGATATAGTTGCCGCAGGTCGGGATAAAAGTTTGAGCCGGACATAATCACCCACTTTAAAGCGACTCTCCGTATGTTTAGCATCAAAGTATTTTGCGGTAATAATCTTGAGTCGGTTGTAAACGAACCTTTGTCCGATTGAGAAAAGCATCACGCTGAGATAATAAGGCATCCACTGCTGGTAACGTTGTCTCACCCGGATTGTAGCCTCGGATTGTAGGAGGGTCGCGCCCATAAACCAGATTAAATGGTGTTGTTCTGGTGGACGTATGATATGAAGTATTATAACAATATTCTGCCAAGGTAACCATCTTACCCAATCCTTTGGCTTGTCACTAGTCAAGCAAATTGATACATTGTAATAATCTTGTTGACTACCTCGGCCCTGTCCATCCGCTTGAGGATGATAAGGCGATGTTGGTGACGTAATAATGTTGGACGTCTAAAAAGCTCTTGCCAAAATTGACTTGTGAAAACCACATCTCGGTCACTAACAATGGACCTTGGTAAACCATATAATCTAACAATATCTGAGAAAAACTTCTGAGCTATTGAAGTTGCTGTGTACGGGTGAGAGAGGGGTATCAAGTGTGCATACTTGGATAGACGATCAATAACTGTGAAAATAACCGACTTGGTTCTAACTTTCGGAAGTGCTTCAATGAAGTCCATTGAAATATCCTCCCAGATCTGTTCTGGAACTGGTAAGGGTTGAAGAAGTCAATTTGGATGAAGATGTTCAGTTTTGTTGCGTTGGCATACTAAGCAATCATTCACAAAATTACCGACAATCCGTTTATCATGTTTAACGAAGAAAGTTTGACGAAATCGATGCAATGTTTTACGTATCCCCTCATGGGCTGAATCATGAATTGCATGAAGGATGGTGCGAAGGTCTTTGGATGATTGTGAGAGCCATACCTTTTGTTGAACAGAATCAACCCATTACGAACTTCCCATCTTTGAAACCTTACCATTGATTATGGAATCAATATGGCTTATGGCTTCATCGAATGCAATTTCCTCACGTAACTCATCAAACAAACCCAATTGAATTTCTGAAATAGCCATTATAGAAGATTCATCGGTGTTACGACGAGATAAAGCATCAGCCACCACATTGAATTTACCGGGTTTGTATTCTACAAGTAAAGTCATAACCAAGTAATTTGCTAACCCATTGATGTTGAAGAATGGTAGATAGACGCTGATCCAAAATGTATTTAAGACTGTAATGATCTGACCTTATAATAAAGGGGCGGCCCCAGAGATACGGTCACCAATGTTTGACTGCTGTAACCAGCCCTATGAGTTCTTGTTCATAAGCAGCCAACTTTTTGTACTTATCAGGCAATCGTTTACTAAAGTAAGCTATTGGACCATTGCCCTGATGTAAAACAGCACCCATACCTGTACCAGAAGCATCACACTCCACCACGAACAATTTGTTGAAGTCTGGAAGCTGAAGGACTGGTGCTGATGACAATGTCCTCTTTAGATGCTCAAAGGCTGTTGTTGCTAGAGGTGTCCAACAGAATGAATCCTTTTTAAGAAGATCTGTAAGAGGTCGCACAATTGTGCCATAGTCCATGATGAATTTTCTGTAGTAACCTGTAAGTCCCAAGAAACCTCGGAGTTCGCGGAGAGTCGTAGGTATTGGCCAAGCGATCACGCCTCAATTTTCTCGGGATCAACGGCTACTCCAAAGATCGAAATAATATGGCCTATATAACCCGGTTGTGATTGACCGAAGAGGCATTTAGATTTCTTTAAGAAAATATTGTGAGATGCTAGTACCTTGAAGATCTCTTCCACATGTAAGAGATGTTCAGTCCAGGATTTGCTGAAAATTAGAATATCATCGAAGAAAACCAGCACAAACTTCCGTAGAAAAGGTCCCAAAATATCATTCATCAAAGCTTGAAAGGTTGAAGGTGCATTGCATAACCCAAATGGCATGACCAAAACTTAAAGTGCCCATGATGTGTTCTGAAAGCTGTCTTTTCGATGTCCGGGGGATGCATGCGTACCTGGTGATAGCCTGAGCGTAGATCTAGTTTGCAGAAGAATTTTGCACCTTCTAGTTCATCCAATAATTCAGCAATGACAGGTATTGGGAATTTGTCTTTTATAGTATTACTATTTAGCTCCCCGATATTCAACACAAAATCGCCAAGTCTTGTCATGTTTCTTGACAAGAAGGATGGTGATGAAAATGGCGAAGTGCTATACCTGATAATACCTTGGGAGAGCATGTTAGAGCATTGTCGTTCCAGTTCATTCTTTTGTATCTGAGGGTAGCGATAAGGGCGAACAACTGTTGGCTGAGTAGGATCTTTGAAATGAATTCGATGGTCATAGCGCCGCTGAGGTGGAAGTCCCGACGGCTCTTTGAATAGTTGTTGGAATTTACTGTGGGGGTTCCATTGACGGATCGAAGAAAGAATATGAATACACGGTGGAGGGTCTGTTTCCTTAGAGAGACTGTGCCATATGATCGGTTGTTCTTTACGCCAGAATTTCATAATGAGCTTATTAAAATTCCAAACAATATTTTTCAGAGAGCTCAGCCATTCCACACCCAAGACAACATCATAGCCACCCAATTTAATGCTAAAAGAAATCTGCTTTTAAAACTTTCATTGGCAATAGAAAATTCAACATCATCATACCTCCCAACATTTGTTATATGTTGTCCATTAGCAACAAATGACTTCGGAGAGATCGATGTGGCGAGAGCTTGGTAAATCCAGTTTAGTAGCCAATTCAGAGTCCAGAAAATTATGTGTTGAACCAGAATCCAATAAAGCCAATAAATTGTTGCCGTTGATATTGATAAGTAATTGCATAGTAGGACATGTAGATATGCCCTGTCAAGCCATGAACCGATATCCGAACATCTGAATGTCGTCGAATATTTACCTTTGAATTCTGTCGACGTGTTGCTGTATAGAGACGTCTAGCCAGTACTATAGCAGTCTCCATATCAGGTGGTTGGTGTAGTTGGACATCTATCTGAATCAGAGGTGCTAACCCAGCAATATATAGCATGACCTGTTGTTTGGGAGAGAGGTGTTGTACCTTATTCAGTGTTGCTGTGAATTTATTTGTGTAGTTGTTCAAGTCTCCCGGTTGGCGTGAAGCCGTCGGATCGCCAAGATGATTATGTAGTGGTGATCCAAAACGCTGTTAATTCTTTGCAGTAAAAAATTCGGCCCACCTCGGGGTGACCCAATTCATTCTCCCAAATGAATAAACCAAGATAATGCGTTCCCTTGAAGGTGGAACGAAGCAAGTTGCATCGATCATTATCTCTAATGCCTTGAGTGAGAAAAAATTTATTGCATTTATACAGCCAATGAGAAGGATCCCTTTACCATCATACTCGGGAAAAAAATAATTTCAAATTATTCCCGGTCTGTCTAGGAATTTCTGGAGAAATTTTAGGAGGAGTTTTGTTGGCCGCGTAGGGATTTTAGGAGGAGTTTCGTGGTGCTTTATGCGTAGGAATTTCTCGTGAAAATTTACGTAATAATTTCTGTATGAAAATTTGGGCGGTCGATGGTCGTAGAATTTTTGGGTCGGAGGCGCGCGGATGGTGAACTCATCGTTGTCCACAGACCGAAGAAAACGCTTGGAGGGCGGAACATACTTATCGATGATGGGGGCGATTTCGCCTCCATGGCTGTGATGTAGTTGTTGATGATCTTTGTGGACGCCCTCCATGAACTTCTTGCTCCGGTCGAGGCCATTGGATCGTCGGTCTCCGGATACCAATCTGTCACAACCCGTTTCCGGCCAACGAGAGGGGAAGACGGGGAGGCGTGGACGTGGCGAGAATCGACGACGACGCGGTGTGAGCGGGGGGGCGCAGTGGGGCGGGCAGCGGCGGCGCTTAGCGTAGCCGCTGGCGCCAAGACGTGCGGGCGGATGGCGGCGTTGGTGGGCTTGGCGGCGGCGGGCGCGTCGGCGGCGGCGGGCGGGGCGGCGGCGGCGCGGAAGGCTAGATAGGTAGGGCTAAACCCTAAATTATTTCTTGATTGCTTGTCTCACGATAGTTGCCCCCATATTTATATGAGGAGTTTACAATTGCTAACGGGCCAAGCCCATTAGTCTTTTCTAGCTTACTTTAATTTAGCTAAATAAATTTACTAATAAAGCTATATAATAATTAAATATTCAGCCACTCCGTTTATCCCGGGCGACTCGCTGACTGAGTGTAACACAATCACTATTTGTTAGCGTTAAACTGCCAGCATGGACGATGACAGTGCACTAACAGGCGGGGCCCACCGTTTGATAGCGTTAAGCTGCGGCCATGGTGTCATCGGTGCGGGATGCGTGGTGGCCTGCTGCGACATGAGCGAGCGCGTGTCCGGCCCGGTGTATGAAGCTCTGGCTGCGCTTGGCGAACGCCGAGGCACGGGAGTTCATGATGGCCTGGCCATGGAGTGGTCGAACCCGAACGCGGTGTTGGGGCCGACCATGAGCGACGTGGGCACCATTATATTTCTTCATTTTGATATCGCGATCTGCAACAAGGCAGGGTCAGGGAGGCCAAACTACTAATTGTAGGAAAGATGATGCATGAACAGAGCATGTCATGCTTATACCGAAATGCATGCGCGCTTATACAGACAGCTGCTGCGATCTATCTGAATACTTATATATGTTTCCGGCCGGGGTTGCCGGTTCGGATATCAACAGCTTGGATCACACAAACGGTCCTGATTAGCCGAGTTCAGTTAATCACCGGTCACTATATTCAGGTAGTAGAGTATCTTCCAACAACTGGTTCTCTGTCCGGGTCGGGCCGCATATAGGCGCGCAGGCTCTGCGCCGGACGGCGCCTTCTCGTGTGCCACCGCCGACTGTGGCTCGGGCACCAAGTGCTCCGGGTGCGGCGCGGCGCCGCTGGCGACACTGGCGTGCAGGAGCATGTGCGACGCGTTCGTGGTGGCTAAGTACTTGTGCCGCGGCAGATACGTCCCCGGCGACGTGCGCGCCCACGCCCTATTCCCGCTTCCCGCGTGCAGGGGAAGGCCAGAGAGAGACGGTAAAGTTAAATTTGTTCTTAGGAGCATATGCTCCGCTCTGCGGGCACCGCGATACGCATTGTGATCCGTGCAAGACACTTCTCAATGTGTATTGCTTTTGAGAAGTATCTAAGACGGATCACAATGTGTATCGTGTGGTGGAAAGGCGTGGGAGCATATATATACTCTTAAGAGAAAAAAACCCTAATAGACCGAGAGAGGGATGGGTATGTGTGCCCTTCTTGTCGGGTGTACAGTCACCAGCCATGCTACAGTTTAACGCTAATAGACGGTGATTGGGATTCACATGAACGAATTAGCAAGCTTAGGACCTTTGCTGGATGGAGCAATAAAAGAAAAAAAAATGTCGTGATAACCAAATCATACATGAAGGTAGTCGTGATAACCAAATCATACATGAAGGCAGGTTCCCTATACATGGGCATTCTTGCAGATGGATTTAAATTTAATCTACTAAAAGCAACTCCAGTGGAGCCCCTAAAGCCATCATCCTAAAATTTTAGAGGCTTATTCACAAAAAAAAAAAAAAAAAAAAAAAAACCCTCCAATGGGCCTCCTATTTGGGCTCCCATTTTAGGACACCTCCCAAATTCAAGTCCCAGGTCCCCAGAAACAGGAGGACCCTATCCTCCTTTCCTCTTCACTGCGGTGCGCTGCCATCCCCGTCCTGCGAACGCCAGCCACGCCACCGTGAATCCCCCGCCGGCGGCGGCACCGTGAATCCCCCCGCCACGCTGCCGTGAATACCCCCGCCACCGCCGCGAATCTATCCCGCACTCCTCCCGCATCTATCCTATACTCGTGTAGGAGCCCGAACATCCCGAACGGGCCGACACCGCCGCACGAAGGCGCCCTTCTCCCCCGCACGAAGACGTCGGTGTCCAAGACCCGGCTGGGGGTCGAGGCCCTCGGTGCGATCAAGGCTCGGGATCGCGAACAAGACATCCATGTCCACGGGCTCTAGCTCCGCGCCTGCCGTTTTGCCGGTGACCTCGTGCAACTGCCGGTGGGCGCCACCTCCGTGCCTGCGGCGGCGCGCGCGCCGTCCCCTTCGTGGCTCGGTCTCCTCCACGGGCCTTTGCACTAGTTGCTTGCCACGCCGTCCGACCATAGCGCCCCGAGAACGATCGGAGGCCGGACCGGCTGAACGCCCGGAGGCCGGACCAGCCCCCAGCGACGTCGTCTACCTCATTTGTCGGACTCGTTCACCAAAGCCCACGGCGGGCGGGTGGTCAAGTGGTCCCTGTTTGGGGGCTTTAATTTTGGAAGCTCCATTGGAACCGAGAGTGGATTTAGGTCCTCAATTTTTTTGTAAATTGGCTCCTAAATTAGAAATAGAGGCTCACTTTTGAGGGGGCTGGTTGGAGATGCTCTAAAAAGGGCATTGGCGTTCAATCAAAAGTTCAAAGCTATATAAATGGCAAATTAGTTTCTAGCTGTGATAGTGCATTCTGATCATCAATACCCAAGAAAACGAACATGACAAACACCGTTAGCAATGTGATAGTAATGTTACTCGGAAAATGTTATCAAATACTTGTTGTGGGTGAGCGGGAGATATGGTTGGTGAGGAAGGCAACGAATGGGTAGGTTCAAGAGGCGACAATGCATTGTGATACTGATACGGTGACGAAAGTGTTGACATGACATTTTTCACAAAAAGAGGCAAAAGATTTAGGTCAATTTTAGATTAATGACATTGTTTCATGGGAGTTTTATGAGGTCGGTCTACACTGATCGAAACATAAATGCTTTTACCCATGAGTCAAATCATCGCTCGAGAATGGAGATGGAGTAAGGCTCCCCGGTAACTCTGCGTTTCTTTTGTCATTTTTCCAAATCCTATCAATCTTGACTCCCAAACTTGACCACGCGACCCTGGAGCCTCGTTGAGAGGTGGAACCAGGCGGTCAGGCCCGCTCACCTACGCACCGGGTGCCCCCTATATTGCTCTATATTTTTATTATTGCTCATTCCATTATGCGGTGAACATTAGTTATTGAGAAATAATAAAATAGACTCCAATTGTACATAAAAACATTTTTACATATATAGAAAAATACCAAAAATACAGGTAGGGGGCTTCCCTGCCTTCGGTAAAAAAAAAAAAAAAAAAGACTCCAAATTTAACTTTGAAATTGCATTCCCGTGAACATGAATTATTGAGCAATAATAAAAATAGACTCCAATTGTACATAAAAACCTTTTTTTACATATATAGAAAATACCAAAAATACAGGTAGGGTGCTTCCCTGCCTTTCGGTCAAAAAAAAAAAATAAAAATAGACTCTAAATTTGACTTTGAAATTGCATTCCCGCACTTAGTATTTTATTGATTGGGTCATGGTTGAGTTATGAAATGACAGTTATGCTTATGAAATTTGAATGATTTGTTCCTAGTTAATAATCAAAGTTTTAAAATAATTATTTTCCAACCTTATTTTGGGAATTTGAAAAAAACTAGCTTTCTAAAATATTTGAAATTTGACTTTGGTTCAAAATATAATTTGTAGAGCTTTTAATTTTAAGCAACTTTCATGTTGTAAGTTTGTGAAGTTTCCATATGAAATTGTGAGTAATTTTGAAAAAAGAAAAATAGAAAAAAAGGAGTAGGTGCGGCCGGGGGGCTATCAACATGCTTCTAGGTAGATTTAGACCTCCGATAAACCCCAAATAAAGTTAATGGACCAAAAACTGTGCTTTTAAACATGATCGACCTAGATGACACATAGGAAAAAAAAAAAGTAATGAACCTGTGATGCATTTTGCTCTTTTTTTTATTGTTTCATGTGGACCCGCAAATCCTGCTGCAGCCGTCGAACTTTAGTTATGTTCGTTTTATTGTTGCTCGCACGATGCCCGCACTCTGGAGGTGTCCTAGAAGGGAACCGTGGGGGCTTCCCCAATCAAACCATGCACATTAGAGGGTTTGAACCTTTGTTGTTTAACCATGAGATAGATATTGTCAAAAAAAAAAAACCATGAGATAGATAGAAAGCGAATTTTTTTATATTTATTGGGTGCACAAGATTGTTTAACCATGAGATAGATAGCATGAACACTATTCGCTGTCCCACGGAGGCAGAGGCATATCCGTCCCTGGATTCCATCCAACCTCATGTAAAATCGAGCAATTTCCCAAATCCTACCAATCTTGACTCCAATTCTTGACTCTGAAACCTCGTGGCGGTGGAACCCAACCAAGGCACGGCCAGGCCGCGCGCGCCGCGCGCGCAGCCAGCCGATCGCTGCACCTACCCGCCGGCTGCCCCTACTACTACTACCCGTTACGACGCTCCACCGAGGCGGAGGAAAAAAAACGTGCTCCATTCCGTCTCCTCCCAATGCGGCGTCTCGCTCTCCTCCTCCTGCCTCTCCTCCTCGCCGCCGGCGCCACCACGGCGTCGGCGGACCTCGCGACCCCTCCCGCCTCCTCTCCTACTCCTCCTCCTCCCTCTCCCCTCCCCTCCGCCTCCAAGTCCGCCGACCCTCGCCGAGCTCCTCCCCAAGTATGGCCTGCCCCCGGGCATCTTCCCCTCGACCGTCACCGCCTTCTCGCTCTCCAGCAACGGCAGCCTCACCGTCGACCTCGCGGGCCCCTGCTACGTCCACTTCGAGTACCTCACCTACTTCGAGGCCCACATCACCGGGGTGCTCCGCTACGGCTCCCTCTCCGACCTCCAGGGCATCCAGGTCCGCCGCTTCCTCATCTGGTACAACGTCATCCGCATCAAGGTCGACCTGCCCCCGCCGCCGCGCTACGTCTACATCGACATCGGGTGGATCACGCGCAAGCTCCCCGCCGACGACTTCCAGTCGCTCCACGCCTGCGAGGACTCCAGGAGGTGCCGCCTGTCCTCCGCGCTCGCCGTCGCCGCCAAATGGTTCCAGGTACCTACCCGAGTTCTTCTCTTCAGCAACCTGACTGCGTTGAACCAGTTCGGTGTCTGTGCCTGTCGGATATTATCAGAATGTTGGTAAACCTATTCCAGTGTCCAGGATGGGAATTAGTGTCGACGATAAGTATCCTGTGTGTTTGATTCATTGTCTGCGTTTTGTTTGTCAAACCCATGGGTTCGAGTGAAGTTATCCCAGGAGTATGTGGTCTAATAATGTGGTAGTTTCGTACGGGGCATGTGTTCCTTCTAGAGGCTTGCTCATTGTTTGATGTTGATGGTTGTTGGTTTTGACATTTCTGTAGACTCTGGAGTTAGCGTGGTTGTGAAGGAAAACAAACTGAGAATTACTTGCTGTGGATAAATTGACATGGCAATTAAAGGGACGGCACGTGATTGTATTGTAAAATAATATGCATGACTGCATCGCGTGGAGGTTCTATAGAGGGCCCTAAATTTAGTTTATCTTTCAATTGTATTACATGTTCACTTTGAGTTGGGACTTGGGAGAGTAAATGCAAGTCAGTTTTTATGCCCTCGGTAAGGATCAGTTTAGCTACTGTTTATGGTACATGTGATAGAGGTCAGAGGATTGGTGTTTAATTTGGTTTGAGATCATTATTTGGGGTATTCCCCTATTTTTGAACAAGAGTTTGTACCAGTAGTATCACACTGTTACTGAAAGTATACACTCTACCTATACTCAAGTGATTTCTTAATTGGTGGTACTTATAGATTTGTATGCTTATGAAATATGGTTGCTGAAATTTACTTTGGTATGACTTATCTTTTGAACTGCCCTGCCCTATTGTTTTGTTTTTACTGGTAGTTCATATGCACCACTGGATTTTTTATGTGGACTGCTTGCTCAACAATTGTTAAATTGTACAAATTAATTTGGTTTGTAGATCTCTCCATTGGTAAACTAGAAATACAGAATATTTAAGAATTAGACATGAAGGGGCACAGCAAGGGGTCAATCAAATTGAACTTGATTTATTGATTTGTGGCATTCTGTAATATTATGCACTCGATAGCTCAATAGAGTCACTGGCTGAAGTTAATTGAAATTATTACTGCTTAGAGTGATCAATCTGAATTGAGGGGTTTTTTTTTTAGATTCTTTAAGGTTATTTACTATCAGGATAAAATGATCCCATCTACGGGAAAATTGCTACAGGTTAAACAGATTGTTTTGAGAATCTAACTTGTCACCATCGACATTAAATTCCTTTCCAAATGATGCATGTGACCTGTAGACATGATATTATGACATGAGTTTCAGTATGTATGCAATGATGTGTTTGGATGTATGTCACCTTCCAATTGGGAAGATGACCTTTCTCCAACACCGAGTTTGATATGGTATTTGGTCCCTAAGTTTGCTTGATCTAAATATTGTGTTGGACCTTGCAGGACTTCTTTGCCCAATTTTAGGGGATGGGGAAGGCCTACGATTTGACAACAGCATTGGATGAGGTAATATAGCATTTTGATTATGAAGATTTGCATCACCTGTTATCTTTCATTTTTATATTGCTAATAAACCATCATCTACAGTTTACAAATAATCTATGGCAGTTTTAGTTTATAAGATTTATTTTGCTTAGAGAACAGTTTCAGTTGGGTGAAAACTTATTTACTAGGGCATATGTTTGTTTCCTTATTTATTTCCAAATGCGACAAGCTGCCTGGTCACTTTCTAGAGTTAGTTTCTCTTATTTCATCCTCTGCATGTGTGGGTGGTTGCACATCTTATTATGCTAGCTCTCAGCAGTATACATTTATCAGTTGGTTCCCCTACAAGCTCGAAATCATTTTTGGGGCCCACAGAAATTTTTGTGTATAGGTCTAGTGCTCTGATAATGCCACCTCAATCAGTGAGGTTTCGTTGGGGTGGTATTGGAATAACAGAACTTATCCAAAGTTGGTTCAGATTGGTCATATTTTACACATGTGTTGCTGGTGTCAAGAGCAGCTAACGCAGAGAGTAGTGAGATGGTCTGGCATGCGGCCTTCAAACAAAATTTGAGCCTTTGTTAAAATACAAATAAAGTTGTGGTCAGATACTCAGATGTTCCATTAATTGCCTCTTCGTGCCCATTTCTTGATAACTCGTTATCTTACCAACTAATGCCATGTGTTTTCTATTTACATGCCTCTAAACTTGGTCTCCAGTTACTCTACTAATCTTTTTTTTCTTACAACTTCTTGTAGTTCCCTGTCTTCGACGCCCTGAAAGGATTGTATGAACCTTGAACAAGCTGGAACACTGCCATTTGTTACTCTACACGCAATGCAGCTAATCAAGCTGTTGTCTCATTTGTACATTTGATGACGTTTCGTTGCCGCATGATCTTGTGGGTCGTGCATCGGTTACTTCTATAAACATGTTGAGAACAGGTAGCAAATATGAAATTGCTTGTTTCATCATTTGGTTGGAGCTTAAAGCATTACCGCCCAAACAATGAAACGATCGTTCAGTGGTAATAAAGATGGGGAAAAAGTTTGCAATTGCAATTTCAGCGCAAGCCTTGGTTACTGCAACGCAACTCAATTCATGATACGAATATTTGAGTAACTGCACAGTGCATTGACATTTCGAATCTAGTAATAATACATTCATTTACCTAGCACATTGTCTAGAAGATCTGGCGTTCTAGTGATGTTACATGCTAATTACAGTACACACACAAGAGACGACTTTTGTTTTTTCCCCTAGTGTTGCCAACACACAACATTACCAAAATCCCTGGGTAGCTAAGAGATTTTAGCAACATTGTCAATAAATAACACCCATAAGGGGGTACAACTACGAATAAAGCATAGAGCCTATGTAGAGTTCGGTGGGCGAGGGTCCCTGAACACCGAGGAAGAACCACCAGATGCAGCCGGCGAAGGTGATGAGGCTACATAGTTGCTTCCTGGCAATGATGCTGAATAAAGAGCAGGAGGTTGTCCTTGGTGTATATTGGTGGCGAAGCGTGACGGACTTGCCGTAGAGAATGTTGCCGGACTCCTTGGAGTGTGGCCCTGTAACATTAGATGTGATCCTTTAGCAATGTGAACACTAAATCCATCCCAACAAAGAAAATCAGAAATGGTATATAAGCAAGCTGGGCAGCATTTAAACAATTGTCTTTATTTACTACTTACAGGTTATAATCAACTGATTTGGGAACCAATCCAACAAAGAAAGTCAGAAATGGTATATGCAAACTGGGCAGCATTGAAATAATCATCTTTATTTACTACTTAAGTTATCAGCTGATTTTGAAGTTTCACTCTTGCAATTTGGTAACATGTAAACACTTGCCAAAAGATGTAACACAGACAAAAGTAGATATGGATTTGCAACAAGACTAATGAATGAGTATTCAAGCAGCTTACCTGTAGAGAACCAAACGGTGACCTCGCAAAAAGAGGCTGTTGAAGGAGAGATGCTGTGAAAGTGATGCAAGGGTCGTCCAGGAGTGCCCTGGTTGGAACCAGCATCTGAATCGCCAGCAACATCACCAAAATTGACATCAACAGTCATTCTAGGGGCCAATCTAGAAACAGAACTTCCATCTGTTGCATTTTCTGATGGCTGAGGCATGGCAGCACGCAATGAAGCCTGCATGCTACGCCTTCGGATTTCTTCTTCTGCATTTAAGACCTATTCAAACAGCCAAAACAATGCATTTAGTATCCTGATGATAAAGTTTTCAGTCAGAATAAAAGAGAGCAGCGAACCAACCCAACAATAGCGCATGCATGTGCTGCTATTTATTCTTTCTAAAATGGGCTGAGGAACAACTTGACAAGTATAATATTTATTTGAATACGAAATACTTTGTCAGATCACAAATATATGCCAATTCTAGGTCTTCCCTAAGACAGACTAGTGCTATCTATAACATTGCACTATTTAAAATTAAATTAGTTTTATATATATTGTAAAAGTGCTTTTCCAAAAGGAATCTAGCAATGTCTTTTGACTACAGAGTTTTCGGATATTGGTAGTCAAATGTGAAAAAAAGTTTGACTTTAGAACAAACCTAGATAGACTTATATTTAGGTTCAAAGGAAGTTGATACAAAAATTTTGGTAACGACATTATGCTAAAGCAATTCAAGGCCCGATGCCCGTAGGAAGTTATTTGAAATGTCCAATCATGCTGTGAAGCATCTGGATACAATGGCATATGCAACATAATGGTTAAAAATTGACCAGACTATTATAACCTATCCAACAAAGAATGATAAGCGGATCATATTTATACAGATTAACATACATTTGCAAGTTTCACATTACAATGGGTATATGCAACTCATCCTAGTTTGCAGCGAATTTTTCCTACAATTAATAGCGAAGGTCCAGAACAACACAGGTTGAGCTATTCTTTATTTGGGGTCAACTGATATTTGGAAATGAAAGGTTATTGTTGTTTCATTAGTTCCATTCAGACCAATATGTTACCAAATTGGTCATCACACAAAGTGGGTACCATCTGACATAGCCCACAGTACTTATACAGCTGACGAATATGCAGCAAATATCCATTTTTAAAACTATAACCACAGACAAACCAACCATAAATAAAAATAATGGCACAAATACATACCTGCTTCAGCATCTGCACAAGGCCATGCTTCTTTTTATTTAAGACATCCAGCTTTTCATTAAGCTTTCTCTTCTTCTCATCAATTCCATCAGGATAACTCGCCTAGAAAACGTAAACAATGGTTGTTTCAATAAGGACATGTAGATAGATAATGCTTGCAACATAACAAAAACAGAGCACAAAGGTCAAATGTTTAGACACCTATTCAGATGCAAGCAAATAAGCAATATGGAGCCTTAGTTGGTTCTACTCTAATACTTATGCCTTCACAAAGCACCAGAGTTAGTCTCCAAGTAATACAACAGCCTTAATTTGAATAAGTTTGAGTTCAGTAGCAATCAAGTATTCCAAGTTCCGAACAGAAGAACGTAATGCTCTTTTGGACAACTACAATGTTCAGTTCTGATCAATCTATCTCGAAACTTCATTTTCACTGCAAAACTGAAATAGCTGCATTTTTTTTGCCAGATTGAACCAGTATGCAGATGCTAATTTGTCGAATCTACTTTCAAAACTCATTATTACCATCGATTCCTTCTAGCAAGTAGTAACTATCTCTTCCTCGTATCCATCATTATCCTCCTACAGTCTTAGGAACTGCAACAATTAATTTCTTTCAGGCTTAACTTGTAACATACAATCTCAGTGTCTACTCAGTTCTCCAAATTTCCGATCACTAAGTACTTAGCAGTGGCACAGTCCCATAGCAATTGCACACGGATACCAAACAACGAACTGATAGCGAAGTGGTAATGAAGAATTCGGACGGCCCTCACCTCCTCCTGGTTTGGGTCTACACCTTCACTCTCACCCTGACCTTCTTCAGCATCGCCATTACCGTTCCCTTCAACAACTACCTCCCCCGCATCTTCCATGTCCGCATCCTCCACCGCGCCCTCCTCCTGCTCCTCCTCTTCCTCCTGCTGCTGCTCCTGTTGCTGTTGCTCCGCCTCCCCATTCCCCTGTTCCTCCTGATGTTGCTGTTGTTCCTGGTCCTGCTCCTGCTGCAGCTGTCCCTCCTCTTCTCCCCCGTCGTCCGCTTCCTCCTCATCCGGTGCCACCCTCTCGGGTTCCGCGGCGCCACGGCCGCCATTCAAGCCCGATGAGGACGGCGAAACCTGCCGCGGCGGCGTCCCGGCGAGGCGCGCGACAGCGCGGGAGCGGTTGCGCACGAGGCGGCGGAACCGCTTCGCGTCGAGGGACGGCCGGGGCGCCTCCCATCGGCGCGGGGCCGGGGCGCCGCTGTCGAGACCGCCAATGTGGAGGTTGCCGCGGTACATCGAGATCGCCACCATCCTCCCGGATCCCCCTGCCCCGCGCCGACCGTCGGGGCGACGTAGGGTTTGGTGGGTTCTTCTGCTCCGGTGCGGCGGAAGTCGGTTGGGTTGGCTGCGGACGCGGCCACGGCTGGACCGTTTCGGTGTGGTGGACTTCTCGGGTTTTCTGCGGGTGTCGGCCATTCGGGCCGCCGTTTCATCGCCGTTGACCATGGGCTGGGGCGAATTGTTGGGCCTACTGGGCCTAGGAGGCCTGGGAGCCCATGGGCTGGTGTGTGCCACTAAATAACCCATGGGCCTAAATCAGAAGGAATTTGGCTTTACTTTATTGGAAAAGTCGGATTCCCTCCCAACTATCGCGAAAGTTCGACTTTTCTCCTATTTCAAAAGCCAGGACAAATCACCTCCTCAACTTTTCAAACCATGCAAATTACCTCCGTCGGCGGTTTTGAAGGCGGATTTGCTACAGTAACCGCGGTTTTGCTACAGTGTCAGCGGGTTGCTACAGTGAAAGTGACTTTTGTCTTTTCTTTTTTCAAAAAAATCCGGTTGAATCTTTGAAAAATCATAGTAAATCATAGAAAAATCATAAAATAAAAAATCTAATTTTGTTGGACTCCACATGATTAGATCTACACAGTGAATATATGATATGATATGCTTTAGTATAAAGTTTTTACTCTGAAGGTTTTTGTTTTTTTTTTTTTATTTATTTGGCTGAATCTTTGAAAAATAATAGTAAATCATAGAAAAATCATAAAATAGAAAATTCAATTTTGTTAGACTCCACATGAGTAGATCTACACACTGAATATATAATATGGTATGCTTTAGTCCAACAAAATAATTGTGAAGTTGCGACTACGAATTATTTCTATTAATTACAAAAAAGCATAGATCTAAAGCTACAACCAAAATTTTGTACTAAAGCATACCATATTATATATTCACTATGTAGACATGCGCATGTGGAGTCTAACAAAATTAGATTTTCTATTTTATGATTTTTCCGTGATTTACTATAATTTTTAAAGATTCACCAAATAAAATATAAAAAAAAAGATAAAACCTTCGTAGCAAAAAACTTTGTACTAAAGCATATCATATTATATATTCAATGTGTAGGTCTAATCATGTGGAGTCCAACAAAATTAGATTTTTTATTTTATGATTTTTTCGTGATTTACTATGATTTTTAAAGATTCAACCGAATTTTTTTAAAAAAAAAAAAAGGAAAAGTCACTGTCACTGCGGCAACCCGCTGGCACTGTAGCAAAACCGCGGTTACTGTAGCAAATCCGCCTTCAAAACCTTTCGAGGGAGGTAATTTGCATGGTTTGAAAAGTTGAGGGAGGTGATTTGTCCCGATTTGAAAGTTGGGGAAAAAAGTGAACTTTCGTGATAGTTGAGGAGGAATCCGGACTTTTTCCTACTTTATTTTGCCGTCATTCTTTTTTCTTTCTTTAAAAAGTGCTTTATTTCGTATCGCTTTATCTACCTGATGACACGCAAAATATCGCTGGGAATGGCAGCCTCTATTCAGGCAGAGGGCCACAATCAAAAGTTAGATGCCATGTAGATAAAAAAAAAAAAAAATGTTTAAGTTGTCTTCTCTACATCGCATGTTAATCACTTTATTTGTCGTTATCTCATTATTTCTCTCTCTACATAGCTCATCGGCCTTTGCTCTCATCCAATCTGTCTCAAGCAATGGCTTGTACCTTTTGTGAGTTGAAGCATTCACACCTTCTACAAGACGTTTTATCATGTCATGTTGTGCAGCCCCTATTCGAGATTATATGGATGAATCAGTGCAGAAGCGGAGATTGGGACTACAAACCATGGGCCCTTGGTGGCACGTTAGAAAAGAGGCCTATACCCAATCTTCAGAAGTTTAGTGAAGACAAAAAGTCAAATTTATAGTGCCAGCTGATCATACACCTAGTCACCTACACATTTGATGATGACGCCTCTGTTCAGCCAGCTGGTCATACTGATTTGTTTTTATGAGAAAAATATTGTACCATAATATTTTTTGAGGGAATATTGTACCATAATTATTACTTCAGGCTAACAGGGCCAATTAAGTCTCTTCTCTCACACTCAACGAATTACGACCCGGGACGAACGCTTTCCATGCAGGAGTGTCCAACCACCCAAATCATCGCTGCTTCCTGCTGCGTGCTGCCAACCAGAAGCAATCAAGCAAGTGCAACGCGAGGAAAGACAAATCCTGAGCGAGCGGATTTTTGATCGACCGACAGCTGGCTCGATCGGTCCCCTGTCAGAAATTCTGGTCTGAAAAGGGAGGCTCCACACGAGCACGAGGATCGGCGGCCCTCGTCGTCTTCCTCCGAGCAGAGCCGAGACGAACCAGGTCGCGGTTGGCCCGTGCACGAACCAGCCAAAGCGCTGCTGCCGCCCTTCTTCACGTCCTGGACCACGCGTGGAGGACCGAGACGCCATGCCCATTACTTCGGCGCCAAATGCCGCGCCGGTGTAGGTGTAGCGCCGCGCCCGTTCGGTTCGGTCCCGCCCGAAGCCCCGAAGCAACCATGGACGGCGCGCCGGCGCCGGCGCGGGTCTCTGGCCCCCGACCGCGAACACGAGCTACTGAGCTGGCGGCCGTCCTCACTATCCCGATCGGATCCCCGCAGCGGCACGCCAATGTTGGCAGGCGGGCAGTCGCCAAACCCCATCGATCGGGATCCACCGAGTAGTACCAAGTGCCAGAGCCAAGAGCGAAGCTGCGACTGCATGCGGCTACGACGAAACAGTGGCCAAAGCGAAGGAAATGATGACATCTCACGCGGGCGGGTCCGACGCCCGAGCAGAACTGTTCCGCACGGGAGCATGCATGCGGCCTCATCGGGGCAGCTTTTGGTGGCAGACACCACAGGACGACGACACGCCAACGAAAATCGAAAGCCCAACTTTTTATTCCTGCTAGTGCTAGTACCACAGTAGTACTGGTATTTACCTTTGTGTCTTGAAGAAAAAGTATTTACCTCTGCTCATATAAAAAGTATTGTACTGAGGATTCCCTCCATTAATAGAAGCACTAGTGATTTGTCTTACGCTTACGCGAGAGTCGTAACATTGCTTCTACATGGAAAATGAAATAATGTTAAAAAAATATGACAGGTTCACCTGCACTATGTTCGTACAACACATATATATTACAATGCCCATATGGCCATGCATGTGAAATGCACCACATATATTTTTGAGGAACACAAAGAAATTCTAAATAGAGTCGATGTTTCAATGTTGCGACATTAAAAAAAAATCAATTATTGCAAACCTAAAAAGGAAAACTAATAATAATATAAGTCCTAAGATAGATCACACAAGGATTCAATGCCGATTGCCCCAGGCACCCAGCTTGCTTGCCAAGCAACTCAACTCATACTTGGACAAAGAATCGGCCACTCAGCGTGTACTTGGAAAACAATGTTGCTCCATCGCATTGTAACCTAACGAGGTAATCATCCCTCCGAACAAGGTACCATGAGCCCATGGCTCCTTCCATTCCTGCAATTGAAATGGTTGATCAGTCGTGAGTTAAAATATCCATCTCAAAAACAAAGTTTGCAGATGGTCTGTAGTTATCAGCACAATCCAACATGGCAACAGTGAACAATATAAGGCTAAAAATGCTAATCTACTAAACTGAAAGTGAGCACATTGTGTTAGCCGCAAATGTGCAGCCTTGTAAACAAACTAAAAGTCAGCTCTCAATATTTACGCTAAGAGTGAGCCGTATACATGTTAGGAATCAAAGGTGCATGGCCTCTACAGGAACATCTTTTTCCTGCAGAGTAAAATAGAGAAAGTAGATAGATACTTACCTACTATGATCAAAGTGCCTAAAAAACTATTGGATTCAAAGCGAGAACAGATTACATAAATGGCATGCATAGTGGCTAACCTGAATTTATTTGAAATTGAAATTCTACCATGTTCAATGCAAATTCTTGGTCGTATATTTGTGTACCAAGAAAGTACTCCCTCCGTTTCAAATTGTAGTTCACTTTGGCTTTTCTAGATACATTGATTTTTGCTATGCACCTAGTTATACACTATGTCTAGATACATAGTAAAACAAATGAATCTAGAAAAGCCAAAGTGAACTATAATTTGAAACGGAGGGAGTATAAGATAGCAATGCTAGCACAATCATCACTACGCTTTCAACAGCCATAGTTCTCCTGTGTAATCATATGATTCATTGACTCGCTAAAACCACATGCTAAGAAGAGTAATCAGTTAGGACAGATATAAAGCAAGGCCAGCCAAAACCATATTCTTTGGACAACTCTAAATTATATCCCTAGCCTAGCACAACTATTAGCTCTGCATATTTCTTGGACATATAAAAAAATCTTTCTTTGAAGAAAATACATGTCAAGAACCGCTAACTCTTTGTTGTGACCTGTGAGATAAACAACTATACTATCAATTGCACGTTTACGGAACCTACCTTTTGTCTCAACTCCCATCTAAGAATAAGTCTTTTTAAGGCGGCACAAATATTTTCTTGACTGACCAATATGACAAAGGTACTACTATTAGTACAGTAGGACCTCATCAAGCACAACCTAACTACTCTCTCGTGGATCGAGTAAAAAATGGAAAACATTAAAGTTTACATGGTGGTGATGGATGAGGTTACAAGGGATATCTGAGGGTGATATCCCTTGGTGTATGCTCTTTGCCGATGATGTGGTGCTAGTGGATGAGAGTAGAGCGGGGGTAAATAGGAAGTTGGAGCCGTGGAGGCACACGCTAGAGTCGAAAAGGGTTCGGGATTGAGTAGGACCAAGACCCGAGTATATGATGTGTGACTTTAGCCCGACTAGGCACGAGGATGGGGATGTCACCTGGATGGACAAGTGGTGGCCAAGAAGGATACTTTTCGGTATTTAGGATCTATGCTCTGAAGGATGGCGACATTGATGAAGATGTTAGACATAGAATCGCGGCGGGTTGGCTAAAGTGGCGTCAAGCTTCCGGCATCCTATGTGACAAGAGGGTACCACGAAGCTAAAAGGGAAGTTCTATAGGACCGATTCGCGGCGATCTTTGTATGGTCTTGAATGTTGGCCTACAAAAAGGCGACATGTCCAACGGCTAAGTGTGACCGAGATGCGTATGTTGCGTTGGTTTTGCGGGCATACTAGAAGGGATAGAGTTCGGAATGAAGATATTCGGGATAGGGTCGGGGTGGCCCCTATCGAGGAGAAATTGATTCAACATCGGTTGAGATGGTTTGGACATGTTCAACGGAGGCCTCCCCGAGGCACCGGTGCGTAGTGGAGTTCTAGAGCGGGTAGATAATGTAAAGAGAGGTAGAGGCCGACCTAGACCGACTTGGGACGAGGCGGTTAAGCGAGACCTTAAGGAGTGGAATATCTCCAAGGATTTAGCTTTGGATAGGAGCGCTTTGGAGGCTAGCTATTAACGTCTCGAACCATGACTTTGTTTCCTTTTCTATCTACCCTAATCTTTATCCTTTTTGTCTTGTGCCTTTCTACGTTCTTTTGTCTTGTTTCATATGGGTTTCATCTCTAGTCTACCCCAACTAGCTTGGGACTAAAGGCTATGTTGTTGTTGTTGTTGTTGTTGTATTAAAGTTTACATGGGCTAAATATTACCAACGTGAATTGAATGTTAAAAAATTATCAGGACCACCCGAAGCTTCAACAATGAGCACTTGCCTCCGATTGCCGGCAAACACCAATGTTGTTGATCCTTTTTTAACCCATCAATTTCTTTTTAGCCCTTTGCGCGCGGAATACATATTTGAGTGATCTGCACTATAGTATTACACACACAGTACATGGAGATAGGCACGTTGTTACATTAATGTCTGAGACTTAAGTTGAGGCATAACAGACTGTTGCACCTGATGGTGCTATATAATACACTGCATTGGTACCAGCAAAGGTGGAAATAGGGTCTCAAGGGTGGAGCACACTAAACATAGATACTGCATGTTGTGGAAGACATGGTGGAGTGGTGGATGAGGCAGTCAGTCAGTGATGCGGCTCATGATGCGACAGGACTGTGTTCCAGTAGGTAACGCACTGAAGGTAATCAGATAAAAAATTACAGTGAACCAAAACACAAATAATTGAGAATGATAACCTTATTGTTGATTGGATCACTTAATGGAGTACAACTTGGAGGTTCATACGATACAGCATAACTCGATTCAGATGGTAGACTGCAAGTTTAGGACAACTTGGAGGTTCAGACGATACAGCATACCTCGAATATGGCAGATACATCCATCCAATATTCTTCATCTTCCTCTTCTTCCGACAAATCAATTATTTGAAGAAATCTAGATAAAATCTAACAAATTGGTCCTGCTGAAACAAGACATCGTAGACGAACAAGGTATAATCAAACCCATGAAATAAATCACATAATAGGAGTTTAGGACACCAGCAATAACTTGTATTTCTAACATTTTCAGTTTGTACAATGATTCCAAATGTGCATGCAAGATCAGTCTGGCATTCTCAGAAAATCCAAAACAGAACAAAAGGCTGAGAAGAAGAAACACAAAGTGGTAAGGAGCTAATAATGTTTCAGCTGTACAGAACTTATGAAATATTCCATCCTGGCATAGTGTATCACAGAACTTATGAAATATTCCATCCTGGCATAGTGTATCTCTAGATTTGTTGACCAGTCACCATAGGTGCACACCACCAGTTTTCAGAAACCTGAAATAAGAGTCAGTATTGTCGGTTAAACTGAAGTCACTTTTCATAATAATTCCATGATTAAGAGTAAAATCGCTATCACATTGACCTTTTTATGAAGCCTAGCATAGGCTTCCCAACGCTTGAATTGAAAAAGATGACCCTAGCTCAGCTACAGTTTTCAGGAGTTTCCAGACTAAAACTTACAGCAACAATCATTTCCTTTCTTCCTTTATCTATACTGCAAATTGATTTGAACTTATATCAGCTGGAATATTGGTCTTCCAGAATAAATAACAGTTTGTATTTCTGAATGGAGCTATACCTGACTATGACATGTAAGTATAAAATAAAAAGTCTAAATGTGCATAGCTTAACAGGAACGTAACATCTGAAAGGCCAAGCAGAAAAGGCTACAAAGGCAATGATCCAGTCAAAAAAGAAAAAAAAAGGGCAAGGAAAATAACTTTCAAATTGAGACTGATGGCACATCTTCTGTCACTCTCAATGTGTCAAGGTACTTCAAGTATGTAAGCGTCGTACCTATGGGTCTGGTAGAGAACACCTACAACAAAAGGGGAGCACAGCTGACAAATCCTTTATCTATAAACCATAAAAAAAATGTATGATATATAATTCACTTTTTGGCAGCATGTTTATCGGCAGTCGGTCTGTTGGAAGCAAAATTTACCTTGGTGCGGTGCGTTGTGTTTGGATGATCACACTTTGCCATAACTGCAAATCAAACCTTGAATAAGTATACTTCTAAAAATAAAGTAATAGCGTAAGCACTATGATAAATTTATTTTCCCTAAGAATGGATAAAACTGAACCTTTGAATAACAACTCAAGATAACTAATTTGACTTAGAAATGTGCATCACAGGATTTTACAAAGGAGGGAAAAACATAGTTTACGTATCAAAGCGGAGGTTAAAAAGTATATGTATGGGGGAAAATAAGAGGTAAGCAATTAAAAGTATATGGATGAGGGGAAAATAAGAGAGGTAAGCAACCTGGCATTCAAGTGCAGGAATATTCAGACCCATTGAAATTGCAACTCTAAGCGGTGAGTAACCACTCGGAACTTTCGAACCCATTGAAATTGTAACTCTAAGCGGTCAGTTCGAACTTTCAGATCCATTGAAATTGCAAGTCTAAGCGGTCAGTGACCACTCAGAACTGTCAATTTATATATAAAAATAGAGTAGGCGCTAAATTCAAAAAAGGGGCATATGACCCTGACTATACCATAATCTGGAACATATATATACACTCTGAATACCATATTTGGATGACCTTGGTAACTGGGAAGGACAGTAAAAGAAAAATGAAGATGCAAGTACCAGCAAGAGTGGAAACAGAGCCAGTGTGGGAGATCCGCTGCTCTTCTTCCACCCGACTGTTCAAAGTGTAGACCTGCAAGCAAGAAAGGAGATCAACTCCAAAAACGAGAAAGTAAGTACATTAGATACCATGGAGATGTATAAAGGTTCTATTTTTTTTTCTAAAATGCAATCCATCTGATCCCATATTTCTGTTAAGAGTGAACCATATGCGAGAAATACAATTTAGATGGTAGCCTTACCTTCATAGGAACAATTTTTTAGCAGAAAATGAGTTAGGAATGTACATATATTAATGTGAAAGGAAAGAAAGTTTCAGAACCAAATCAATGATAAAATCAAATCAGTGTCGACACGGCGCAGAAATGCTACATACTTATAAAATAAAATCAAACCTTGCTAGAGAAAAAAAAATTCTCTAAATGCGTACAACTGAGAATAAAAATTGGAAAGACCAATTCTCTAAAAAATACAAGCAAGAAACATTTGCATCTGTTCTCTCCAATTTGAGTGAGGCCATGAGGAAATGTAATTCTAAAGGTAGTTAATAACATCCTTAGATTCCCCGATTGTGTCATAGCACAAATCATTATGACTAACGAATACAAACATGTTAGCACTGAACAGAACATAGGTTGATCAAGAGGCTCAAATCAGTCATTTTTTTGTCAGTTGTCAACAGAACACTATTTTTCTCTCAAATCATATAGGAATTAGAAATTAAAAAGGAAACCAATGTCATTTACCTTAGCTGTGCATTTGTATCTTCGCCGCTTGCACCCATGTGGTAGGACTATATACCTGTGGCAGTTCATAATTTTGCATTTTAGCCATCATTGGTAAACTTAGTGGTAACTTTACCTAGAGGAGCCTACATGAAAATTTTCAGTCAAAAAAACTCTTTGCTATCCCAGCCATTGTTTCAGTTGGAGCAGCTATTATCAACATATCAAATTTTAAATATATATATATATCAAATTTACTGGAGCAGGTTCACCTGCTGGGATGATAGCTTTATTGTGTTAAGACTGGAGCAGGTTTACTGGAGCAGGTTCCTTTCTTTAATTACCATGAGCATACCTTACTTGCTAAGACTATTTTCCCTAGATGTAGAGGATTAACCTACTTTTGTGCTGGGGCATGACCATGACCTTGTAACAGAGGATTAAATAGCTCAAAAATTGGGTGAGGTGCTAAAGGCGAATGTAGCGTTGCGAGACATTTACTAAAGGCGATATCACAAAGACATGGTGTGCCATGGTAGAACAGAAGCTAACTAATTTTATTGGTAGGTAGGGAACATTGATGGAATAAATCTCAGATATGCCTCCGTATGATAACCATAGTTAGGAAAGCAACAGGCTCAAATTATCAGAGAAGTGCAGTAGGCATGAGCATAGATCCTCATACCCAGCAGCAGAACCCATATGTTCAGAAAATGGTCGAGCTCCCCTTCTTTAGCCTTGTCGTAGGCAAGTAACATGCCGCTTCCTATTGTCTGTCTTGATGATAAGTAAACATCAAGTATTACAGTCGGTAGGCCCTGTAGACAATAAAAAAAAAGAACACGTAACTACATTTAGAATGCCCAGATTGCTAAAAAAATATGTCCCGCTACCCTGAAACCAAGAACGTAGCAAGCAAGCATGGGTCAAGCACCAAGAATTTTGCTATAGAAATGTTTTAAGAAAGAAGGAAAAGCAGAGCCCAACAAAGAAAGCATGGCATAATTTACGGCTAAGAGGATGGCTATTCCAAGGAACAATAGTTGACCTATATAATACTTGTTGTGATAATTGGAAATCAGAAATTAATTAGTTAGCGCGGGATGCATCTCTGCCATACTACTAAAATAAAAGTTTCTGCAGTCCAATTTTCATCAGTACAACCTCTAGACAATGGTACAGTTAGAAGAAACTCGAATCTGCATGAACAATAACAAACTAACCTGTACAACTTAAGTCACTATTGGATCAAAATCGACTCGGGTTCTACAGAATAGGCAAATTGCATTGGTCCACACAAGAGGCAACAACCCATTGGTAGTTGACTAAAAAAACATCTCATGCGCACAACCAAATCAAGGACCCAATCACACAAGGTACAGAAGGAAAGAAGAAGTGCATATAGAAAAAAAGTGGTTGGCGTGTTTAAAATTTAAATCCAATATTAAGCTAAAAACATATAATTAAAATTGTGTTAGTGCACAGACAAAATCCTAGGGCAAACAATTACAGGGAACATGGCATTTAGAAGACAGGATTCAACTCTATAAATCTTATTGCCTCTTGCGTGACAAACATAGAAACAATAGTCAAAAGCAAAATACCTAAATAGGTAATTCATGAGCAATTTCAGGTGTGGCAAGCAACGGAAATTTGACATAAGAAGGCAAACCTGTAATTTTGTGGCCATTTTATCTTTCTCAAATATATTGTCCGGCATGGTGATGAAAATAAAGAGCACCGCAGTTTTCCTACATTGAGTAATATAATAAGGTCTCCAAATGTGGATCCATAACAAGGAATCGATATGTTGACTAACCTTGATAAGACTCAAAAGAAGCAGACATATCACCATCTTGCTGCTTGGTGGACTGGTAGTGGTGTTCGTGAAATTCATCAACAATGACTGCAATCCCATTGTCTCTGCACAAAATGAAGTAAAAGGAACTAAGAAGCAAATGGATGAAACCATGGAAGAATAGATTAGACATAACATATCAGTGCCCTTCGTTCATGTAAAAAAGGACAGCGCGACTCAAGGGCACAAGCTAAGACGTACCTAGGGTTTCCTGTAGCACAGACAACACACGGAGGAGAGGGAGCAGGCGGCGCCGGGAAGCAGCCACGCTGGCAGCGCCGGCGGTGTGGAGGGGGGAGGAGGGTAGCCACACCCGCGCTGCCCCGCTCGCGTACGGCAGCTGCCGTCCCCATGGCCGCAGCGGGAGAGGGAGCGAGCGGAGAGAGATAGGGAGAGAGGAGGAGGAGGAGGAGGGCACGCGGGGGGTGAAGAGGGGAAGAGGAGGGCGCCGCAGGGGAGGAGGTGGACGCGGCCGCCGCCGCCGCGCGCCGTGGCTGGCCGCCGCCGTCGCCCGTGTCCGCGTCGGGGAGAGACGGAGAGACGCGTCGGGGAGAGACGAGAGAAGGCTGAACGGGAAGTTTTGTTTTTTTTTTTTTTTTTTTTTTTACCGACACTGAGGGACGGTATATATTTGGGCCAAAACAGTAGCAAGAACAAAATCTGACCGTCAAAGTTTGGATCAAACCGATCGAAAATAATTTTGCTACCGTGGATGCCCTGGCGGGCGTTTTCTCCACACCAAATGTTCTCTTTAAATGTATTTCTCGTAGGATTCTCTCCGTTCATAGAAGCATGTATTTCTCGTTTGTTGATGAGTCAAACAGTTCAAATTTTGACCGTACAAAATACGCCTCCGTCCTAAAAAAATAAACGACGTTTTTAGAACCCCGAAAAACATCTGGCCGCAATTATATATTAAAATAAGATTAATATTTATATTACATAATTAGTATCATTGAAAAGATCTTTTGGTCTAGTTTTTTAACAAATTTATTTGGAGATTTAAATCTTCTACGTATTTTCTACAAATCGAGTCAAACTTGTGGTACGAAAACCCAAAACGTCGTTTATTTTGGGACGGAGGGAGTAAGTATCATTAGACTAGTAAATAAATTTAGTTGTAGATATAAATTTTAATACTATTCTTAACCGGTGCGGAGCGGCGGATGTTAATCGGCCGACCCGCGGCCATCACCCTCTTAAAGCGGGCGGCCCAAGGCCCGCCAGGCCACCCAAATAAGCGCTTGCGCCGTCGTCGTCTTCGTCAGCGGAGGGCGCCGCCGCCACGCCAGGTGCTTTAGGGGCGACGCCACTCGCCGTCGCTTTAGGGTGGACCTCCCCTCCCCTTCGGCGACGACCTCCTCCCTCCATTCCTCCCCGGCCATAGAAGAGCCGGGCCGGCGGCGCTGACCGTCGACACGGGCGGCGTAGGGCGGCTCGGCGGCTGCGGAGCTCGGCCGTGGAAAGACCCATCCGGCTGGGTACCGGTCGGCGGCGGAGGAGCCAGGGAGGTTGCCGGAGCCGGGAGAAGATGGCCGAGCCGTCGCCGGAGGCGGAGCTTTAGGGTTAGGGTTTCGAGTGGAGAAGAAGAAAGGGGGAGGGAAGGGATCACGCCGCCGGCCGCCTAGGGCTCGCCGGAGTCCGGCGAAGCCCTGGGGCCGGGCTGGGGGCGGGGCGGCGGCCGGCCGGGGCGGAGGCCGCCGAGATGGAAGTTGAAGCCGGGCGGGCCGTTATGTGGGCCGCATGGGTCGCACTTAACACCCGGTGCGGAACCCGTGAATTGTAAGAGTAACTGCTCTTCTTTTTCCGATTGGTTGAAAAGTGTGGAATAATAGGTGACTCGATCCCGCGGCGGGCGCCAGCGGCCTCAATCGATCGCGTGATTCGATCACATGAGGAAGCGTCGTGGTTGTGGTTGGCGACCGCGCGCCGCAATTCGGTGTCTTGTGCGCGGTGCCGATCCATCGGGACGGCGCCCTTGCAATGCAAGCGCGGCAAGAGTAAGACGACTTTGGGCTACACCAAGAACTAGGCCTTATTTAGATGTTAGAAAAACTTGCAAAAGTAATCGTTGGAATCAGAGCGTATTGAAGCGTTTTCGTTTGTTTGTGGTAAATGTTATCGTACCATGGGGTAACTTGACTCAAAAAGAATCGTCTCATGAATGTACATCTAAACTGTGTAATTAGTTATTTTTACCTATATTTTATACTCAAAACATATATCTTTTGGTGTATTTAATGTGATGTGATGGATGGAGAGTGAAAAAAAGAGTTAGAAATTTTAGCAATCTAAACGAGGCCTAGAACGAGCCAGCCAGCCTAGTAGAACGGAGGAGTACTGCATCTTGTCGGTGAGCCACGTGAACGCTCAAATAAATTATAGTGGCAACTGCTCTCCGTACGTCTCACGAGTGATGGTGATCGATAATCATAAGCTCTCTTCGGTAACCGAAGTTCGGTTGACGAGGTCAAAAGTCAAAGGATGTGATTCTGTGAAGCTAGCGTCTGCTACTCCACGCACCACTCCGCCGATTTCCGTCCAGTTACGGTCAGCGTCTAGAAGAAACAGTACGCCCGAACAGTTCAAATCGGTCACGCTTTTTTTTTCTGCGACGTGCGCGAATATCTTCGCCTGCCGTAGCTGCCATTCAGTTTCCCAGTCTTTCAGAGGATCGGCGGCGGCAATGAATACTTAACAGCTCAGGTCTCGCTAGTTCTTCTTCAACACGCACAACAAAATAGAATACGGTTACTCGGATATTGGCGGCATTTAGTACTTAAGCATACGCATCTTCTATTTAATCAATTGTGTGCTATCTTTATATATTTCTCTTCTTTCTTCTTTGCGAACGGTGTCGTGTTCCTTTCAGGATGTGCTGTGATTCTTTCCTCGGCATCCACGTACGTGTTCCCAGCCCCTTTATCTTTTTTTTTATGGCATGCCTTTTATTATCCCCTCTGCATAATCCGGAGCTACAGACGATGCTAAACTACACTGTGATGAATGCAAATCGCACAACTATTAGCTGACGTATATCCTAATGATAAATTCAGCCGCCTCGTCACCCGTTGCCACTCACAAGGTCGAAGACGACAGCAGGTTAGGACAGAACAGACTCAGAGGCAAAGCAGAGGTGGTGCGTGGCGTGCTGCACCAGACAAGAGTCAAGTTACACTGTCGCTTTCAAGACACAAAAAAGGTTCTATTGGCAATCCCGTGAAGGCTTCGGAATCCTCTTGTTGCAGCTCGATCCAGACACAAAGTAGCAGTACTGTATTATTATTCGTGTAAATGAAGCACGCAATGCAATTTTATACAGACACGTAACGTACAGTATATCAAAAAAGACCACCGGCCGGCCAACGACGGCGGCGCCGTAGACCGTAGACCCGCGTCCACCAACGACGAAAAGGCACCGGTACGGTGGTGGACGTGACGTGCTGCGATCAATTAATTTGCATTGTTGCCATGGCGCTTTCATGCTTCTAGTTTTTACTCGCTCGGCGTTCGGCGCCTTCCTAAATTCAGCAAGGGATCAGAGTATACGTACTAGTTGCCCGAAATGCTCTGAAATTTCTTGTTCAGTTTTGGAGTTTGGGAATCGCTGAAACTGGCTAAAGCCCGTCGTCACACTCAACGCAACTCTCTGAAAAATTCCAGCGTGCATCGCTCCTTGCTTCGTCTCGAAGAAACAGTGTGACGGGCAGTCTGAAATTTCGGCCACGGACCGTTACTCGATCTGGCATGCAGGAGTGTATAAGCATCTGTGATTGAAACATGTACTGCTAGTTGAAAAAACAGCGTGATGGACTGTCGATCTAGCCATATCTTCAGCGCCGGGAAACCAGAAATAAACAATAAAATATGTTTAAAAATCTACTTGGAAAACTTCTTGAAAAAAAGACTTTTTCACTAATTAATGTTTTTATTTCTATCGCCATATAAAAATCTTGTCAGGGGTCAATGGTGATGTGGATGACCTCGTCAGTCGTTACCCATGCTTTACTAATCGACGAAATTTAAAGGTACAAATAAGTAGGAGTATATTAATTAGTTAGCGTTTCTTAGCCGCCGATGGGGGGTTTTTCATAAGTGTTTAAACGCATATTAAATGCAGCGCCACATCAAGCAAAATTTAACTTTTGTATTAAACCCCTAGGAGAGAGAAGGGAAGAGTTTCACCATGGTGAAATCTTTGGGCCTTATTTCACATGCGTTGAAAAGCGTGTGAAACCCCCATTGAGACACAAATAGAGTTTCACCATGCAACTATGCAATTAAACCATGCAATGAGAGAAAGGTTGTGTGACCCTTGAGTCTATTAAACCGTGCAATGAAACTGTGCATTGAGGGAGACGTCTATTTCATGCCAAAGTTTCATATCTTGGAAACCGGGAGGTGAAACTCTCCATTGAGACTGGCCTTATTGCACCACACCCACATGCTAGTAAGCCAGTAACCTCGGAATAGTCACAAGATCGAAGTAGGATCCTTGACAATACAAGTCTATAGTCAAAGCCTCTCAACAGGATCACTCAACTCTCGATGGAGCTCGAGCAAATCCACCGACCAGCTCTTCTCGATGATCTACATAGAAGAAAATAGTTTTTTTTTTTTTGTTTCAATAGTTCAGCCATCGACGTGGACACATGTACACGCACGCCCCGATAAGCCACACTAGTTCCACCCAAACTACGGAGTGAGCCACACCGTTCGTCTCGCGATCGACTACGCGCCATGAAACGGCGCGTCCCAACTCTCAATGTGTGGTCAAATTAATGAAGAGAGCGGATGAAAGTCAAGCTGTTCACACTGCTATTACTGGATCCTTCTTACTTACTCTGCTATAAATATGAAGCCATTCTCAGTTGTAAACACATTAGGATAAATAAAGAATACAATAGTCCATCTTCCTATCCAACACTCTGTGTCTATACCTCTCATATCTTTCTGCTCTATGTGCTTGTTCTATAATCTTGTGTAAGGAGAACTGTTGATTTCTAATATGTTATCAGCATGAGACTCTACTGAGATACAAAGGTAAAGAAGGTAAGAAATTAAAGTTCTTTGGTGATAAACACTATCACCAGTGGATGCTCAAGCACCACACACAAACAAGAACACATGAACATAGCTTGACGGTGCAAGGAAGGGCGCCGCCCGCCTCGCCCAGAAGGCAACATCATGTCGTCGTTGCTCTTCAACCAGTGTGGTACTGCGGTGCAAGGAGCGCTCTGCCTCCGCCCGCCGGCGATGCGCCAAAGAATGGCCCTAAAGTGCCACCGCTGTCTTGTAGACATGCATGTATCTCTTACCTTTGTCATGAAGACAAGCAAATCGGTCAACCACGTCCCGAAGACGCGTGGTAATCAACAAATTCTGCTATAACCATAATATTGGAGAGCTTCCTAAAAATCCACGAAGATGTAAATTGCCTTTGCATATGCAAAAGCGAAAAGCTCATAACTAGATCATCCCTCCCGAAGCTTAGGGATAAGTTACTTGTGTTCCTACCAAGGATACAAGGTGACATTTGTGGACATGTTCGGTCCCGTTGGGCTGGTTAGATTTTGATGGTGCTTGTTGATGCCCCAACCTAATGAAGCTAGGGGACCTATTGTCCACTTTGGAAACCAATGTTTCCTCCAAGCTTTATCTCCACGATAATCGCATATTGCCGGGCGAGGTCAGGTGAGGTTGAAAGCTAATTATGCGCATCAAGGTAGAGAATTCAATACCACATGTCCGCATACAAAATGGTCTAGCTAAATCCTTGATCAAGAAGATCAAGTAAATTATATGGTTGTTGTTGCGAAATATAGTCTCATCAACGGAAGTTGAGGTAACATAGTATTGCAAGCTGTAATACTAACCAACTCGAGGACAACTGCATAAGAAAATAATATCCCCTTACACCTAGTGCATGGGAAAAAGACTAAGTATTTCCCATCTATGTATATTAAGTTATGTGGTATATGTGTCAGTACCGCCACCTCAGCGTATATCAGAGAAACTCACCAGAAGTTGGGAGGATGTCCATAATCAAATATTGAGAGCCTATGATTGGGATCTTCATAAGGCTCAATACCCTGAATGCATTTCCCAGCATTAGGGGGAGATAGTCACCCAGAGAAATGTCGGGAAGTTGCATGGAGTGCAAGATGCATTCCCGAAACTCACGCACTAGTAAATCTGAACTAGAAGTTCAGATGATTAAGCATTTGCAAAGTCATGCAAATGAGTTGCCAGTTACCTTCGTTGATCATAAAAGTGACAAGGAGTAAACGTGCCGGAGAGAGCATAGGTACCCCAGATGGTTACCAACTCTATTGTTTCCTCCAATCCTAGGTTGAGGGGGAGACCTCCGGGTGCTCGGGACAAGGTTCCGCAGAGACATCCAGGTAGACAAGTCCTCGTGCCACTTGCATCACTTAAGGATTCAATTGAAGAATCTTAACCCAAAGTTAAGAATTCCCTTAAAGAGGCAACTCAATCTGAAGTTGAGGTACCTAAAGGACACCATCCTGGAGATGGAAATACCAATGCGTCGTGCACTCATATTATCACATTGGAAGATTGGAACGCCCTCGCTCAATCGTTATGGGAAATAATGATGGGCTAGAGGATGATCATGGGGTGATCACCACTAAAAATGTGGAATCAGGAGATTTGCATGATTCAAAGACCACCATTGTCGACATACATTCTGCCATGAGAATTCCTAGCTCAATTGATCTGGATCCATAATAAAAGTCCATGGCAAAGTGTCAAAAGCACTTAGATTGGGACAAAAGGGTAGCAAACAATCAAGGCGAGCAAAGGTTTGCTTGCATTATAAAAGAGAGGTTATTGGATTTGGAGACCCAACCTCCAAAGGTCATCCCTGAAGGATGCGAATTGGTCTCCTCTATAAGAGGAATTAAATTTGGCACAAAGCGAGGCTTGTGGAATATGTGTTCCCGCAGAGACCCATCATTAGTTAAGATGAAATATACTCCTGTTATGAGTGGTAAAGACGTTCCAATATTTATGGTAGCTAATAATAACTTGAATATAAAATGTAGTAGATGGATATTATGACCGCATAATTATATGGGTCACTAAATTTGAAAATCTATATGAGATACCCTGAAGGACTCAAGATCCCTAAACCGAATCAAAATAGCAACATATTTAATGCCCGCCTACAGCGATCATGGAATGGATTGAAGCAATCCGACAGGATATAGTTCAATAATTTAAAATAACTTCCTCCTGAAGAGGGTTACATGGACAATGGTGATTGTCCCTATAAGAAATCCACAAAGGATTTTTGCATCATATTGAATATATCATTAGCACCTCAAAGGACATCGAGGAAGTAATGACATAACTAAAAATGAATTCGAGATAGAGGACTTTGGTGAGACTAAGTGTAACAACCCTGGTGTTACTTTTACTAAAACAGGACATGTCATCATGATCATTGCAATGCATGCATATTTAGCCCACCATGTCTTGCATTGAACTAAAATGAGTTTATTTTATGTTTGGTTTCGTCGTCGGTCGAAAAAAGACGAGAGGAATCAGATTAGGAAACTATCTCCCTTGTCGGAAACCCCAAATCCTAAACCCTAGTTTGTCCCCTTTTCTTTATTTCAAAATTTATCAAGAATTTGGGTATGGTTATTAAAGCAAAAAGGTAGATTTTTCAAAGTTAAACAAAGTTGGTATTTTGAGTTTTCAAAGTTTAGTTCAAAAATTTTAAAGTAATTTTGAATTTCATCAAAACCCTAATTGCCCCCTTTTCAATATTTCAAAATCTAAGCATAATTTGAGAAAATTTCCAAAAGCTAGTTTGTAGATCTTGTTGAGAGGAACAAAAGTCATGTACAAAGTTTTTCAAGTTCTTACATGATTTTAAAAGTAATTTTGAATTCAAATTTCAAAATTTTAAACTACATTTCAAAAAGTCATATTTAGGTGCAGAATTTGTATATCTTCCAATTGTGAAAATTGTAGATCTTGAAAAATTAAGGCAAGTTGCTTTTTGGAAATTTTTTGAGTTTAGTTCAAAATTTGGGAGTAATTTTAAAAATTCAAAGTTAGGGTTAGAGATGAACAAGAACCCGACCACTCTCAGCCGCCACCGCCCGGCTAAAGCTGTCCGCGGCGCCGCCGTCCACCAGCTGAGCTTCAGCCAGAAGGCCGACCGACTCGGGACCTTCACGGCGTCCCCGGCCACCTGTCCAACCCCCCATGCCTATAAATAGGCCCGGCGTCGCCGCCGTTTTTCTTTTCGAAACCGCCGCCCGGCCGGAACCACCTCCGCCCGCCGTCGTTCGTCGCCGTCGAGCCATCTTTCACTAAACCAATCCCCACAGCAGCTCCGTAGCTTCCTTTGCGCACCTCCGAGCCGGCCGCAGAACCCGCCCGCCACGGAATCGCCCGCCGCGACCCGCGTCTTCCTCGCTGCCGCCGCGGCGCCGCCCGCTGAGCCCGCCGTCGTCGCCATCCTTGCTCCGGTGAGCTTTACGTCGGTTTTCTTCACAAACCGACTCATTTTGCGTCGTGGTCGTGATCGACCTCTCCTTTTTTTCTCGGCCGACGCTTGCACCCACCGAACGACGTCGCCGTGCCGCCCGTCGAAGCCGCCATCGCCAAGCGACCTAGCCGCGCGCACCTCCGACCCGGCCGACTCGCGTCCTAGCATCACGGTGAGCTCTCGGCCACTCCGTCGTATTTAGTTTTCCATTTCGTTCATCGCCGGCGCCGAACTGCCGCAGCGCGCGCCCGTAACAGCGATGGCGCCCGCCGCGTCGCCCGTGGCCCGCTACTACAAGATCGGCACGTGAACGTGCGGGCCCAACATCCTGCTTAACCGCGGGCGGCTTGCCCTTGTTCATCCGTACTACCCACCATGACGATTTGGACCATGAACGATCTGGGCCGTTTTGTGATAAAGCCAAGATTCAACCCGAAACCCTTTTCCAATTTTGAAATGTTTTATTCAATTTCATTTATTTGAATAGTGTCGATTTTCTAAATTTTGTATAAATTCAAATACTAGCTCAAAAATTCTGAAAAATTTTTGTGTAGTCTTCCCATGGGTATGTCTATCCATGAAAAATATGAAACTTGAATTTTGAATACTTTTGGCATGATTTAAAATAAAAAATTTAATTGAAAAATGCATCTTCCTTGATTTTTAATAATTATTTTATTTATCCAAAAATCATGAAAATTATTTTGGTACTGTTTTTTACGACATGATCCTGGTTTGTCTTCTAGTTCTACCTAGCTTCCGCAAATAAGTTAAGTTTACTCAAATGTAACTTATTTACAATTTGTAAAATTTAAGTTTTTATTCTTCCGCACTCGATCTATATTTTTGTAACAAATGTTGTAATGTTGTAGCTACTCCTTTGTTGATCCTGGTATGAGTAATCAATAGGGCTTCTTAAGTTATCGGCATACATGCATGGTGTCGAGAGGTCTTAGGAACAATGACAGGTGCATGTGGGCCATATAATTTAGGAGGTTCTGTTACACTAAGTCCCACTTGGGCCAGTAGCTCGAGCACCTCACTGAAGGAGGAATATGCACTGGTCCCTAAAATTTCCCATGATTGGGTTGATCCCCTAAAATGGAGAAGTCCCATTCAGATCCAAGAATAATAATGAGGGAATGTTGGAACCTGAAGTTCCCTAATTGAACACCAATGCAGCATTAGTCCTTTTGTTGAAGGCAATAAAGTACAATGCTACCCAACCAAAAGATATTGGGTTAGTGCTCAAACTATCCCCAAGTATCTACAAGGTATCCAAAACCTTGGTTTATGGTTCCTAAATAACCATGTCCTAATCATGATGGGATACGAGCATAATAGTTGTATGTCTGACCTGCATGATGACAGGTCGTAGACTAAGTACCTATACTTCTCGATGGTGGTCGAGCCATATCTTGGCGGTGTGTGAGAGAGACCATGGTTGAATTAATTAACCAACCACTCAAGGAGAATCATGATATTTAAAGCCACACAAAAATGCGATCGGTTGTGGCAAATGATTAACCGCATTTGGTAGTCATGTTGTGTACTATCAATTCCCCTATCGTTATCTTCTAAGATAATGTTGCTTGTGTTGCACAAATGCATAAGGGCTATGAGATAAGAAACCTCACAAAGGTGTACTACTCACATTTCCCTTACCCTATGAGAGCCCCAGAAGAGTGGGGAGAAGGTTGCAAGCAAAAGGGGGAGGCAACCCCCGATGAGATAGCCCATAATCATGACCCTAGAGATCATGAGTGATCCCCCAAGACCGATAGGTCCTAAAGATTTAATATGCACGAACTAGTTTGATCCTAAAGACCAAATTGTTGTACTCTTTTTCTCTTGATGAGTTTTTTCCACTGGGTTTTCTCATGCAAGGTTCTTAACGAGGCAACAGGCGCAATGCAACTTGAGCGTGTGTAATGTACTCTTTTCTCCTACCCTTTTTTCCCACAGGGTTTTCTAGGGAGTTTTTGATGAGGCATGCACATAAGGTTGAGTTACCTAAGGGAGCATATTGTGAATCAAAGCTCATAAAAGGATTAAGATGACGAATGTCTCAATTGGTCCTGAAGACCTAAGTTGCATCGGTTTGTTCTAAAGATTAGAACCGAAGATTAACTATTGTACTCTTTTTCCCTTCATGACTTTTTCCCACTGGGTTTTCTCATACAAGGTTTTTAATGAGGCAATATGTGCAACATGAGAGAAATGCATGTTATGTACTCTTTTCTCCTACCCATTTTTCCCACTGGGTTTTTGGGTGGGGTTTTTAATTAGACATACACATAGCATAAATTTGGCCAAGGGGGATGTTGTAAATAAAAGTGTCCACACAGTGTATGAAATGGAGATATGTGTGGCCAAATTAATAAAGAGAGGGGATGAAAGTCAAGTTGTTCACATTGTTGTTACTAGGATCCTTCTTACTTACTCTGCTATAAATATGAGGCCATTCTCAGTTGTAAGCACATTAGGATAAATAAAGAATACAACAGTCCCTCTTCCTCTCCAACACTCTGTCTATGTCCCTCATATCTTTGCGTTCTATGTGCTTGTTCTATGATCTTGTGTAAGGAGAATCGTTGATTTCTAACACACACACAAGGAGTTTGTACCCTCAAGTTTGAATCTTTCTCCTTTTCCTCTTCTTACTTCGCGCTGGCATGCATGCATCGGTCCAACCAACTTTTTCTTTTTGTATTTTTCCTTCCAAAGTTCTAATATACTCCGTGTATGCTCTCTCTCTCTCTCTCTCTGCGAGGCCAGTGGTAGCTATCAGCATACGATCTGAGGGGGTGTTTAGTTGGTGAAATATTTTGAGTCCAGAAGGATTATGCCCCAGAGGTCATGGGTTGACATTGTTGGGTCCAAAAGCCGTAAATGTTGCATGTCAAATCCTCAGTGGATACAGTGGTAAACTACCTGTGCCACCACAAGTCCGTATGGCATTGGCAATATTCATTAATTATGTGAGTGAGGGGGTCAAGTTCCATGATGTCCACTACTTTAATGACCAATCAGCGATATAAGGGTCCCTCTCGCACACCGATTGAGGTTGATTTAGCTCTCTCTCCCCTCATGAAGAAGTGGTCCAAAGCGAGTAAGCCCTCGATGGACTTCGTGATCCGGTGGGCTGCATTCTCCTAGCGCCTTTGCCGGTGCCGATGGTTAGAGGAATTGAAAACTTCAACGCAATGATAGATTCGGTTGCAATAAGGTCATTCAACGTACTCACTCAACCTGATACCAACAAAAGAAATTGGACGTCCTTTCCAGCAGATGAGAGTGAAGATGGTGGTCTTCCTCATCACCTAAGTCTGCAGTATCTGAACAGGTGGCCCCATCACCAGGATGTTGTGCTTCCATAAAATAGGATGTGCAACATTTATACCGTAATGCCATACACTCGGCACATTGATTTCACTCGCCCAAAATATACAACATTTATGAATATCCTGAAGCTAGCTGCGAGTCGTTATCCAACACTCGACATGCTAGGAGTGTCTTCCCACGCCTCAAGTTTGCTCGCTTGGTTAAAGGAGTGTTTATAGCTAAGGCGTGTTAAAAGCATCTCCCAAGTATACAAATTTGAAGTGGTTATTATTATCAAATTTGTGGCACAGGTGTCTGGCATGCAGAAGCGGTGGCAGAGGTGTCTGGCTGGTATGCATAAGCGGTGGCAAAGGTGTGGCAGCTGGAGGTGAATGTTGCGGCTTTTCACTTGTGATCTAAGTAGGAGTAGAAAACCGATCATGTTATACTCTACTCCGTACACTATACTCGTACTTCTATGCTTCATTAGTATCAAGGTCTTTGGCATGCCCTCGTATTCTACGCGATGTGTTTATATAAAACCACTCGTGATCTCAGTTCTTTCCCCCTTCCTGCCCCACCGTTTAAGCCATTTTGATGCCTATTAATTAAAGCACCATATTCCTTCTGGCAGCTAACAAGCTGTAACAGCAATGCACACTTGAGGGAGGCGATACGCCGGCGACGCCCTCTGCTCCGATCGCCTCCCTGAGGTTGCCTCGTCCAAGGCGTGGGCGTGGACCATGGCCAAGGGCTAACACGCACACTTCGATGAGCGACGCCGACGCTGCGGCGGCGCCGCTTTCCAGGTACTCGCCCACGCCGGCCCGGACAGCGGCGAAGCGCGCTTCTCGGTACTCGCCCATGCTCGCGCCGACGCGGCCTCCTCGTCGTGGCCGTCGAGATGGCCTCAACAATCGCCGGTGCACGCCCACACCGGCAGGTCCACTAGATGAAGCGGTGGCGGCGATGTGGTGGCCATGCCCTTCGTCGATCACTCTGGGTGTATCCATGGTCGCACGGCCGAGGCGCGTTGTAACGTATACTCCTATATGAGTAGCTATGGTGAATTCAATTACAAGATAACTAGACCAAGGTGTCGGATCACGCCCGATCGCCGGGCGGCCGGCCGTCGCAGACTTCACGGCTCGGTTCGAAAATAAAATGACCAAGTCCCCATCTCTAGTTGCCTCTCTCCTGTTACAAGAAGGGGCGACATTGCACCCTCCGTGTTCCTTGGATTCTTCTTCTTGGGCGCCCGTCCATTTGGCCCCAATCGCCGTTGGTCTTCATCTTCCCTTGGTAGAATCGGCGTCGTCATCGGCGAAAGCTTCGATCACCCGATGCGCCGCCCGGTGACACATGTCCCCGCGGAGGCGGCGCTCACCGAGGCACGTTCCCACACCTCTCGAAGGCCCCATTTGAGACTTGGGGATTTCGCCGAGACGGCGCTTTCCACACGTGATTATGTGTCCAACCACCAAAATCATCATTGCGCGTGCTGCCAACCGAATAATCAAGCAAGTGCAACGCGAGGAAAGACAAATCCCGAGCGGCGGATTTTTTGACGTAACCGGCCAGCCTAGCTCGATCGATCGGTCCCTGTCAGAAAGTCTGGTTTGAGAAGGTTGACTGGCATCGAGTGGAGGCTCCACACGAGGATGAGGATCAGAGGCCCTCGTTGTCTTCCTCCGAGCCGAGAGGAACCGTCGATGTCCAGCCACACTCGGCCGGCCCAGTCATGGTTGGCCTGCGGCACGAACCGGCCAAAATGCTCCAAGGTGTCGACGCCCTTCTTCACGCCCTAGACCAAAGTGTGGAGGACCGAGACGCCAAATGCCGTGCCGGTGTGGCGTCGCGCCCGTTCGATTCGGTTCGGCGCACCGGCGTGGGCCTCTGCTCTTCTTGTAGAAGAGAAAAAAGTATTCACCTTTGTGTCTTAGAGAAAAAAGTATTCACCTTTGTGTATTAGAGAAAAAGTGTTTACCTTGCTCATAAAAAAAAAAGTATTTTACTGTCGCAGGAGAGGATTCCCATGTACTTCTCGTTTGTTGATGAGTCAACAGTTCAAATTTTGACCGTACAAAAAAATAGAGATAATAACAAAATACTACAGTACTCCAACACCGTAATTGTAAGAGTAATAACTGCTCTTCTTTTTCGATTGGTTGAAAAGTGTGGAGTGACTCGATCCCGTGCGGCGCCAGTTCAGAAGCAGCCTCGATCGATCGCGTGATTCGCGTCACATGAGGAGGGTCGTGGTTGTGGTTGGCGACCGCGCAGCAATTCGATCGGTGCGCCCGCGCGGTGCCGATCCATCGAGGACGACCGCCCTTGCAATGCAAGCGCGGCAAGAGGAAGACTGACTTTGGGCTACACCAAGAACTAGTAGAACGGAGGAGTACTGCATCTTGTCGGTGGGCCACGTGAACGCTCAAATAAATTATAGTGGTGTTACAGTAAGCGCTCTCCGTACGTATCACGAGTGATGGTGATCGATAATCATAAGCTCTCTTCTGTTGACGAGGTCAAAAGTCAAAGGATGGCTCGTTCTAGATCCCATACAGTAGTACATGGACACCTATGATTCTGTGAAGCTAGCGTAGCGTCTGCTACTCCACGCACTGCACTACTCCGCCTATTTTCCACCGGTTACGGTTAGCGTCTAGAAGAAAGTACGATCCAACAGTTCAAATCGACATCGGCTTCCCTCAAAAGTCTCAGCCACGCTAGCTCAAGCCAGCAAAGTTTTTTTTTTTTTTTTTGAGTAATTACCAGCAAAAGGGTTAAGCGTGTGGCTCATGCATAGTACTGAGGACGACGACGCTGGGTCCCGCGTGACGCGTTTTTTTTTTGTGCGACGTGCGCGAATATCTTCGCCTGCCCTAGCTACCATTCAGTTTCCCAGTCTTTTTCAGAGGATCGGCGGCGGCACTGAATACTTAACAGCTCAGGTCTCGCTAGTTCTTCTTGAACACGCACAACAAACATAGAATACGGTTACTCGGATATTTCCTGTCCGGCGGCATTTAGTACTTAAGCATACGCATCTTCTATATAATTTTTTATGTGCTGTGTTTATATATTTCTCTTCTTTCTTTGCGAATGGTGTCGTGTTCCTTTCAGGATGTGCTGTGATTCTTTCCTCGGCATCCACGTACGTGTTCGCCCTTTATCTTTTTCATTATCCCCTCTGCATAATCCGGAGCTACAGACGATGCTAAACTACACTCTGATGAATGCAAACCGCACAACTATCAGCTGACGTATCCTAATGATAAAATTCAGCCGCCTCGTCACCCGTTGCCACTCACAAGGCCGAACACGACAACAGGTTAGGACAGAACAGAGGCAAAGGCAGAGGTGGTGCGTGGACAACCGGAGAAAATCCTATACGGGGCATGCTGCACCAGACAAGAGTCAAGTTACACTGTCGCTTTCAAGACACAAAAAGGTATTGGCAATCCCGTGAAGGCTTCGGAATCCTCTTGTTGCAGCCAGACACAAAGTAGCAGTATTGTATTATTATTCGTGTAAATGAAGCACGCAATGCAATTTTATACAGACACGTAACGTACAGTATATCAAAAAAGACCACCGGCCGGCCAACGACGGCGGCGCCGTAGACTGTGGACCCGCGTCCACGAACGACGAAAAGGCACCGGTACGGTGGTGGACGTGACGTGCTGCGATCAATTATTTTGCATTGTTGCCATGACGCTTTCATGCTTCTAGTTTTTACTCGCTCGGCGTTCGGCGCCTTCCAAAAAAAAAAAAAATTCAGCAAGGGATCAGAGTATACGTACTAGCTAGTTGCCCGAAATCTGCTCTGAAATTTCTTGTTCAGTTTTAGAGTTTGGGAATCGTTGAAACTGGCTAAAGCCCGTCGTCACACTCAAGCCAACGCTCTGAAAAATTCCAGCGTGCATCGCTCCTTGCTTCGTCTCGAAGAAACAGTGTGACGGGCAGTCTGAAATTTCGGCCCGGACCGTTACTCGATCTGGCATGCAGGAGTGTATAAGCATCTGTGATTGAAACATGTACTGCTAGTTGGAAAAACAACGTGATGGACAGTCGATCTAGCCATATCTTCAGCCCCGGGAAACCAGGTCTCGTTCGGCTGGATGTGGTGGGGTGAAATCGGCTGGTCTGGGCTGGTGCTGAACAACCCATCCGTTCGGCAACCAAGCCCCAGCCGGTTCCCAACCGAACGGCTGAGCAAGCCACCGAAGAGGAGACGCCCAGGAGGTTCCCCATCCAACTCTAAAAAAATGCCATCGAAGCCTATCCATTCTGCATCGAAGTTTTCTTTTTAAAAAAAATATTGCCTTGGCTGATTTGAATTGGCTAGATGGCTGGGAGGTGGGAGGGTGCTGGTTGGCTGGCTGGCTGGTTCAGCAGCAGCCAAAACCAGCCCAGCACATCCAGCTGAACGAGCCAATTAGTGTTTTTATTTCTATCGCCACATAAAAATCTTGTCATGGGTCAATGCTGATGGGATGACCTCGTCAATCGTTACCCATACTTTACCCACATGCTAGTAACCTGGAATAGTCACAAGATCGAAGTAGGATCCCAGTTGACAATACAAGTCTATAGTCAAAGCTCTCAAAAGGATCACTCAACTCTCGATGCCGCTCGAGCAATCCACCGACCAGCTTTTCTCGATCTCCTCTATGATGATCTACATAGAAGAAAAGAGTTTTTTTTTGTTTCAACAGTTCAGCCATCGACGTGGACACATGTACACGCACGTCCCAGTAAGCCACACTAGTTCCACCCAAACTACGGAGTGAGCCACACCGTTCGTCTCTGCGATCGACTCTGCCATGAAACGGCGCGTCCCAGCAGTGAGCCACGCCCAATATCCACCCAAACTACCCGTTGTTCTCTCTCATTCTCTCCTCATGATTTTGGTTGCAACCTCTCGGGCGAGGTTATTGGTGATGAGAGATTTTCACTTCACATCGTACCCACAAGACTTTATTTATTAACATGTAGTAAAAATCTTTAAAAACACGTAAATTGTATTGCCTAGCTGGATTTCCCAATTAAGACCACGCCTTTTATTTCGAATCACCGATAAGAATTAAGAAAGATAAAAGCGATGTGTTTCACACTGTTGTAAATAAAAGTCTCCACACAGTGTATGAAATGGAGACTATATGTGTGGCCAAATTAATGAAGAGAGGGGATGAAAGTAAGTTGTTCACACTACTTACTCTGCTATAAATATGAGGTCATTCTCAGTTGTAAGCACATTAGGATAAATAAAGAATACAACAGTCCCTCCTTCTCTCCAACACTCTTTGTGTCTCTGTCTCTCATATCTTTATGTTCTATGTGCTTGTTCTATGATCTTGTGCAAGGAGAACCGCTGATTTCTAACACACACATGGAGCTTGTACCCTCAAGTATGAATCTTTCTTCTTTTCCTCTTCTTCCTCCGCGCTGGCATGCATACATCGGTCCAACCAACTTTTTCTTTTTGTATTTTCCCTTCCAAATTTCGAATATACTCCATGTATGCTCTCTCTCTCTCTGCGAGGCCAGTGGCAGGGTATCAGCATACGATCTGAGGGGGTGTTTAGTTGGTGAAATATTTTGAGTCTAGAAGGATTATGCCCCAGAGGTCAGGGGTTGACATTGCTGGGTTCAGAAGCCGTAAAGGTTGCATGTCAGATCCTGAGTGGATACAGTGATAAACTACCTGTTCCACCACAAGTCCATATGGCATTGTCAATATTCATTAATTATCTGAGTGAGGGGGTCAAGTTCCATGATGTCCACTACTTTAACAACCCATCACTGATATTAGTGTCCCTCTGCACACTAAATAGGTTGATTTAGCTCTCTCCACTTATGAACGAACAAGTGGTCTAAACTGAGTAAGCCTCCCATGGATTTCTTGATTCGGCGGTTGCATTATTCTAGCGCATTGCCACTGTTGATGGTTAGAGGGATTCAGAATTTTAATGTCATGGTAGATTCAACATACTCACTCAACCTGGTACCAACAAAAGAAACTGGACGTCCTTTCTAGCAAATGAGAGTGAAGATGGTGGTCTTCCTCATCCCCTAAATCTGCCGTGATCTCAAGAGGTGGCCCCATCATCAGGATGTTAAGATGGTGGTCTTCCTCATCCCCTAAATCTGCCGTATCTGAAGAGGTGGCCCCATCATCAGGATGTTGTGCTTCCGCAAAAGAGGATATGCAACATTTCTACCATAATGCCATACACTCCGCACATTGATTTCACCCGCCCAAAATATACAACATTTATGAACATCCTGAAGCCAGCTGCGAGCCATTATACAAGACTCAGCATGCTAGGAGCATCTCCCCACGCCTCAAGTTTTCTCGTTTGGTTAAAGGAGTGTTTTATAGGTAAAGCATGTTAAAAGTATCTCCCAAGTATACAAATTTGAAGTGTTCTTATTATCAAATATGTGGCACAGGTGTCTGGCATGTAGAAGCGGTGGCAGAGGTGTCTGGCTGGTATGCAGAAGCGGTGGTAGAGGTGTGGCACCTAGAGCATAATGTTGCGGCTTTTCACTTGTGATCTAAGTAGGAGTACAAAACTGATCCCATTGTACTCTTATACTCTGTATATTGTACTCATACTTCTATGCTTCACTAGTATCAAGGTCTTTGGCATGCCCTCGTATTCTACGCGATGTGTTTATATAATACCACTCGTGTCCTCTTGTTCTTTCCCCCTTCCTACGCCACCGCTCAAGCCATTTTGATGCCTATTAATTAAAGCACCATATTGCTCCTAGCAGCTAACACGCTGTAATAGCAATGCACACTTGAGGGAGGTGACACGCCGGCGATGCCCTCCACTCCGATCGCCTCCCTAAGGTCGCCTCGTCCAAGGCGTGGGCATGGACCATGTCCGGGGCGTAACACGCAGCGCCTCGATGAGCGATGCGGCCCGATGCGGCGGCCGATTCTCGCAGGTGCCTTGCCCACGCTGCGGCCGACATGAAGCTTCCCTTGTCGCGGGCCGTCGGAGATGGCCTCGACAATCGCCGGGTGCACGTCCACGCCGGTAGTCCACTAGTAGGTGGTGACGACGTCGTGGCCACGCCTTCGCGTCGATCACTCACGGGTGTATCGCGGTCGGGCGACGAGGCAGGCGTCGTAACCTGCATCGTAGTATACTCCTATATGAGTAGCTACAACGAATTCAATTACAAGATAACTAGAACAAGGTCTCGGATCATGCCCAATCGCCGAGTCCGCCGCCCGCAGACTTCACGACTCGGTTCGAAAACAGAATGACCAAGCCCCCCCCTAGTTGCCTCTCTCCCGTTACAAGAAGGGACTTCACGACTTCGGTTCGAAAACAGAATGACCAAGCCCCCTCCCTAGTTGCCTCTCTCCCGTTACAAGAAGGGGTGACATGGCACCTCCCAGCTGGGCCTCACAGGGCCATTACATTCAACCATTATGGCCTAGTGTTCCTTGGATTCTTCTTCTTAGGCTGCCCCGTCCTTCTGGGCCCGTCGTTGTCGGTCTTCATCTTCCCTTTAGTAGAATCGACGTCGTCATCGACGAGAGCTTCAATCACCGGTACGCCACCGGTGACACATGTCCCCGCGGAGGCGGCGCTCAGCCGAGGCACGTTCGCACACCTCTCGAAGACCCTCATGTGAGACTTGGGGATTTACGCAGGAGTATGTTCCCACCAACAATCCTGAGTATTATGTTCATTCAAAAAGACGACCGTCGTCAGGATTGTTGGTGGTAACGTACAATATGAGTATTATGATCATTCAAAAAAGACCACCGGCCAACGGCGGTGGCGGCACCGTAGACCGTAGACCCGCGTCCACCACGAACGACGAAAAGGCACCGGTACGGTGGTGGAAACAGCCGTCAAGCCGAGGGAACAATATTTAATGAACTGGTGTGAGTGTGACGTGCTGGGATCAATTTGGATTGTTGCCACTTGCCCATGACGATTTCAAGCTTGTAGACTCCCGTCTTTACTCGCTCGGCGTTCCTAATTTCTGCAAGGGAATGAAATCTGCTCTGAAATCCTGTTTTGGAGTTTGGAAACTCGCTGAAACTGGCTAAAGCCCTTCAACAGACTCAACGCAACGCTCGCTTCGTCTCGAAGAAACAGCGTGATGGACAGCCTGAAATTGCGGCCACGGACCGTTACTCGATCTGGCATGCAGAGCCTGATAGACAGTCGTCGATCTAGCCTATCCTATCTTCAGCGCTGGGAAACCAAAAATAAACAATAAAATATGATTAAAAATCTTCTTGAAAAACTTGTTGGAAAAGACTTTTTTCCACTAATCAATTTCTATCACCATATAAAAATCTTGTCATGGGTCAATGCTGATGTGGATGACCTCATTAGTCGTTACACAGCACGCTTTACTAATCGAAATTTATAAGTACAAATAAGTACAATACTTAGCTTTTCTTATTGAACCACACACACCCACATGTGCTAAGCTGGAAATAGTCACAGGAAGTAGGAATAGCTTTTTGTTTGGAAAAAGTCCAAATTACTACCTTGTTGTCGAGAACCCTAGATTGGGCCGGAACCCGACACGTGGATGATGATCGTCGTCGGGGAAGAAAGGGGTGGAGGGAGCTGGTGAGGCGGCAGCGTGGCCGCGGCCGGGAGGCGGGGGGGGCGCGCGCGATGGAGGGGCGGCGCGATGGGGGGGGGGGGCGCGAGGGAGAGAGAGAGATTGGAGATTGGGATAAAATTTCTTTATTTGCTTGTTGCCGCGAAAAGATTCTGACCCCTTACTTTTATAGCCCGGCTAGTGGGACTTGTATCTCAATCAATCTCTCTTAAGGTTTCCTTATAGATTGGAATATCTTTTTACAAACGTATCCTATTTATTTATTTATTTCCTAATAAGGGTCTCCCTTATAGATGAGATATCCCCTTGCACACCAAAAACGCCTAAAGATAATCCTAGATATTTTCCTTCCTTTATTTCCGAATTAATTGCCGAAAAATCCGCGGAAGGGAGGGGACGGCGGCGGGGCGGGCGCTACAGCCCAAGAGGGCAGCGCCGCTCCTGGGCCCTGTCGGGCCTGTCCTCCCCGGGCCCCGTTTCTTGGGTCATGACACTTGTGTTTTCATAGAAGTCCAAATAACCCCTAAGGTATTGTTTAGTTTATTTTACTACAGTGGTTTTATAAACCGGTACACTTAACACCTTTTGACACTAATGTAATCCGGTTTTGGTGACGTAGCGGTTGTTTTGCAATTAATCTTGCCACATAAAAAGAAGAGGAAAGCTTCAACTAGAGAGTGATGTGTCAGGGATCTTCGTCGTTCTAATTATGTTAAATTTTTATTATTTAGTACTGTCGGCTATGTCGGGGTTATATCAGTTATTTTCGTTATGTTAAACATCAGTTAAGCCGGCTATGTTAAACATCAGTTATATAGTATCTCATGAAGTCATGGTCGGGCCAATGCTGAACGAGTTAAATAGGCTGACAATCTCGTAAGTGTTTGGATCAACTCTTATATATCTTTAAAATTCCGGGCACCACTTGCAATGCACATGCACATGCAGTAATTTGGACTTTAATACACACAAACTGCACACGCACTTGCAAAGCACAGATTGCTGACACACAAACTGCACACACACTTGCAAACCGTAGTCGCGACGACGTGTGCGCCTTTATTTTTCTGGCCATGTCACCGCCAGCTTATGTGGCAAGATTAATTGCAAAAATAACCGCCACGTCACCATAACCGGATTACATTAGTGCCAAAAGATGTTAAGTACACCGGTTTATAAAAACCACCGTAGTAAAATAAACTAAACAATACCTTAGGGGGTTATTTGGACTTCTATGAAAACACAAGGTAGTAATTTGGACTTTTTCCTTTTTGTTTTATTGAACCACACCCACATGCTAGTAACCTGGAATAGTCACAAGATCGAAGTAGGATCCCACTTTGACAATAGAGAAGTCTTTAGTCAAAGCCTCAGAAGGATGACTCAACTCTCGATAGAGCTCGAGCAATCCACCGACCGGCTGTTCTTGATCTTCTCTGATCTAGAAGCAAAAAGAGTTTATTTGTTTGAACTGTTCAGTCATCGACGTGGACACATGTACACGTCCCAGTAAATAAGCCACACTAGTTTCACCCAAACTACGGAGTGAGCCACACGTCCACAGCGTTGGTCTGCGACTCTGCCATGCAACGCGTCCTAGTGAGCCACGCCCACGATCCACCCAAACTACCGGTTGTTCTCTGATTCTCCTCTCGTCGTGGTTGGTTGCAACCTCTTGATCGGGCAAGGTTATTTAGTGATCAGAGATTTTCACCTCATATCGTACCCATAAACTTTATTTAAACATAAAAATCGTTTTTACAAGAAGAAAACATAAAAATCGTTAAAAAAACACGTAAATTACTGTATTTGCCTAGCTACATTCCATATTAAGACCACGACGCTTATTAACTTCAGATCACCGATAAGAATTAAGAAAGATAAAATCGATGTGCACATGCAGCTTATACTCTCACTCAAGTATGAAATCCTTTTTCCTTTTCCGCCTCCTGACCTTCGCGCTGATGCATGCATCAGTCCAACCAACTTTTTGTTTTTTGTTTTTGTTTTTCCTTCCAAGATTTGTCTGCTCTCTCTCTGCAATGCCAAGGTATCAGCATACGATCTGATTCTTTTGATTTTCGCGGCACTGATGTCTTCTATTGTTCCGAGGATTAGAGCCACGTAGCGTTGGAATCGAGAGCGAACAGGTGCGTTCATTTTCTATGTGGAATAGGAGTACGGGGTTAGTGTCAAACAAAGCAGGATCGCATCGGAGTCAAAGTGGCCTTGTCCCATCGAATGCTATTGTACAAATTCACGAGTGTTAGCACGTACTCCTCTGTCCCTAAATGCACAGACACGATTAGGACGACACACATAAAGGGACGGAGGGACACATAAAGGAACGGAGGGAGTAAGTTCTACTACAATTTCAGCATCTTCGTTCCAAAGCTGACCACGTAAATTTAAACATAAAAATCGGGTAAGGTTATTAGTGAGAGATTTTCACCTCGCATCGTACCCATAAACTTTATTTAAACATAAAAATCGTTAAAAGAAACACGTAAATTGTACTGTATTTGCCTAGCTACATTCCATATCAAGACCACGACCCTTGTTAGTATGGAATCGATGTGTTTCACACATGCAACTTATACTCTCAAGTATGAAATCCTTTTCCTTTTTTTCCTCCTTTGCGCTGGCATGCATGCATTGGTCCAACCAACTTTTCTTTTTTGTGTTTTTCCGGCTGTGTTTTAGATCCCATCACTTTGAAACATTAAACGCACCAAAAACACACGCCCTGAAAGTACGAAATGTAGGTAAAAAAACTAATTACACAGTTTAGATGTATATTGCGAGAGGATTCTTTTTAAGCCTTGTATACGCCATTGTAGGATAATATTTATCACAAACAAACTAAACGTCTTCTGATGTTTTTTCTGTTCGCTATAGTATTTTTCAATTTTCAATGCAATTTCCTTAGAAATCCCACGAAATTCGACCTTTGCTTTTTTGGTATTTAAACACAAAGATTTCTCTCTCTCTCTCTCTCTCTGCGAGTCCAAGGTATCAGCATACGATCTCATTCTTTTGATTTTCGCGGCACTGATGTCTTCTTTGGTTCCAAGGATTTAGAGCCACGTAGCTTGGAATCGAGAGCGAACAGGGGCGTTCATTTTCTCTGTGTACGGGGTTAGTGTCAAACAAAGCAGGATCGCATAGTCAAAGTGCCCTTGTCCCATCGAAAGCTACTGTACAAATTTTCTCGTGTTTAGCACGTACTCCTCTGTCCCTAAATAGATGTCATTCTCGTTTAAGAAGTCAACGTTTTCAAATGCCGGCAATTATATATTAAAATATATAAATATTTATGCTAAGTAATTAGTATCATTGAAAAGATCTTTAAGTCTAGTTTTTTAATAAATTTATCTAGAGATATAAATGTTGCACGTATTTTCTACAAACCTACCAAAAAGTTGAAAGTTTTGACCCAAGACGCACCCCAAAAACGACAACTAATAAGGGACGGAGGGAGTAGAATTTCAGCACCATCGTTCCAAAACTGACCACACAAGTTTTATTTAGAGATCAGATCAGAGCAGAATTTCAAATGAAGCATGCATACGTAACGCCTATCCTAATACTAGCTTCCAAGTTCCAAAGCTCCTAGTATATCAGGTATTACTATACCCATCCCAAGACAAAAAGATGCTTGTTCAAGATACGCTGCTGCTGCAGTGTTGGGTGACGCCACCCCCTGGGCACCGGAAATCATGGGTGCAGGTGATCCAAAGAGATCATACTAGGCCAATGCGTGAGGCGAAGAAATCTCTCGAGAACAAAATAGAAACATGAAATTTTCCCCTTTAAACAAAGAACAATCGCATATCCTTTTTTTTTTTCTAAAAAACACAAATCATATCCAGGCCACAAGAAAAGTATTGCTTGTTTATGCCCCGCACGAAAATGGTGACGTCCGTGGCGCCCTCGGCCTCGCCAACCGCCAGCGCCGTGGACCGCGTCCACGTACACCATGCGAGAAACAGAGGCGCTGCGGCCTACCTGTGGGGCGACTGGGACCAAGGGTCCTTTAATCGCCATGGCCCGTGGAGTTAAACTTTTTTTTGAAAAAAAACATATTTCTAGAATGGTAATTAATAGAGTTTCAAAATCATTATGAACTATTAATCATAGACACAAATCCAGAAGTTGAATGATAGCTACTTATTTAAAACTACCATCTAATATACCATCCGTATTAATTAAATATAATAATAATATTAGATATAGTTATAATAAAAAGATTAATTAAATTCAATCATTGTACTAGATAAGTAGAAATATTAAAATTAATATAATTAGTGATAGAGACAGCTTTGAAATAGTTTAAATTTAAAAACATTAATTGCATTGAAGTTAGCATGTATAACATTAGCTATTAGTTATAGATAATATTTATTTAATAATTTCATCAAATACTTAATTCTTCACACATATGTGTACTATAAAAAACATTACATTCTTGACATGTTACATATTAAATAATAAATAGATAAAACAATAAAATGATATTTTTATTGCAATCGGATATTGTTGTATTAATGTACCCCCTCCATCTCGTAATAAGAGTTATTCTAGCCTTATATCGTTGACATATTATTTACCATTCTTACTTTCTGATGCATCTTTCTCTTTTTCCAATAGTCGTAATCTCTATCCTACTTACTTTAATCTTCTTATAAATTCATCATGTGCTCAGATTAACAAAGTTAAAACAGGAATGGGACTCCAACGAACATGATAGGACGGTGGGAGTGGGACCATGTGCCCCAAGGTGCACGTGCACTAGGATGAGATCCGTGCATGAGGCTGCAGGTTGCACGTGAATACCGAACTTTCTGTCAGGTCCATTGCCAACAACAAAATTATCTTCTGTCAAAAGTAAGATTCAGGATCATCTTTAGGCATGACCTTATTTTGGATAAACATACTACGCATCTTGTGGCAATGTTGACAAGACGTGGTGCTGCATTTTTTATTCTCGATCAAGATCAACCCGGTAAGGCCAATGACTAATGCTAAAAGGATAGGATTAGTTAAATTTGACATTTGACATGTGGGTTTAAAGTCATTCGCTCCTCTGACTTGTTGTTACTTTGATTATTAGCTTGATGACACAACTGAAACAATAGCTAATAATCTATTACAAAGAATGTACTTCTCCATTCCAAGCAAAACAGAGCCCCACTCTATAATAGTAAGAAGTTGTGAATACTGATAGAACTAGTAATTTAGTCTACAACCATTGTGTTATCAAAACATGGGCATTCCAAAGAACGCCTAAGAATGCGCTTGGGCTGTCGTCTCGGATTTCCAAAGCAAGAACTAGGAGGGAAACACCATATTTAGACCTAGCAATATCTAGATGTGTGACAAATGCACATAGTAGTTAGATTTTTTTTTTTAAATGATTTACAATTCGAACATAGGGTATATTATCTATCAGTTGGCGATCAATCACACACTCTATAGTTAGCTAAAACATTTTAATAAGTTTGTTATGGATTAATTCTAATTTATATATAATCTCAAAATTGTAGACTTAGACAGCAAGTTTTAGGACCACCTTTTATATTTTCTTATATTTTTAAATCTCTAATTGATGGATGGAGATGATAATACATATATTATGTAGCATTTTCATCGCATAAAAATATTATAATTGATTAGGCCGTGCAAACTTATCAATAAGAAGAAGATATTTTTTCATGAAAAAAAAAACATATCAGTAAGATATAGTACTCCCTCCATTCCAAAAAAAAAACATGCAATTCTAGCACCTTGTCGTGTGATTTAGTATCCTAAGTTTGATTAATTATAGATAAAAAATATCAATGTTTATGTTATTAAATAAATATCAATAGATTCATTTCGAAATATAGTTTTTAATAAATTAATTTAAAGCCATAAATGTGAATAGTATTTGGTAGAAATTTGATCAAACATACGTGACTTTTGGTGACACAGAACCTATAGTTGCTTGTTTTGTAGAACAGAGTGAGTATTTCGAATTCTCGACGAGATGAAGATCTGGTTGCTCCATTGAGTAGACAAAACTACCCCGATTAAACCGAACAAGCTCGTAAGTTCCCTGGCAGCGTGACTGACAACACCCATTCTCACTTGCGCCGGCTGCCCTGCCATTATTGCCACCTCACCTGTACTGGTCAACAGTGGCACAGGTACACGTACCACCACCCACACGAGCCACGACGACGACGGCATCACGTCACAGGTTCCCCAACCCGTGCCGATCCCCAACCAGAAGAGAGGAAAGCCTCGGGTCCACCCAACCAGAAAAGCCACCACCAACGAAACGACCAGCCGCCTACCAAGGACCGCGTCCATGCGCGTCCCGATCGCGAGCGACGACGCCCGGCTCGCCTACCCCCCGCGCTCCCTCCTCCTCCCCACTCGTGTGGTGTGGGAAGCCAAAGCGAAGCCGAACCGAACTTGCGAAAACCATCAGAACGAAACGGAGGCGCGCCGCAGCCAGCCCACGCCACCACCACCTCCTCCACCTCATTCTCTCCTCCCACTACCACCACCACCACCCCTCACCCACCACCACAAAGTTCGCGTTGCGCCCGCGCCTCGCCTCGCCTCGCCGCGCCGCGCGTCCCGTCCCGTCTCGTCCCTCTTGGAAATCCTCCCACGCAATCAATCAATCGCCTCCCCGCCTCGCTCTGCCTCGCACCCGCGTGCGTGCGTGCGTGACGCCGCCTCGCACTGCCTGCCACCGCCTCTCCCCACCACCCCGGTGCCCCGCGGGCGCCGATCTCGCGTCGCGTCGCCCGGGGCGAGGAGGAGGGGAGGGATGGGGCGTGCGTGTCGCGGCCCAGCGCGTGCGTGGGCAAGCCCCACACGCCGCGGTCCGGCGACGCCAGCGGCCGCTCGGGCGGCGGGGGCGGGGCGCGGCGGAGGCGCAGCCGCCGTGTGGGGAAGGGACGGAGGACGGCGCCGTCGCGCGCCGCGTCCATGGAGACCATCCAGGAGGCCGACGTGTCCGGCTCGACGTCCGCCGCCGCCGTTGCCGATCAGCGGACGTACAGCAACCCCGCGTTCCAAGGTGGGTCGGTGGGTGGGTGGACCGACGGGCTGCTTCCTCCTCCTCCTCCTCTCTCTCTCTCTCTCTTCCCCCGTGCGCCTTCCGCCCGCTGCTTGCTTGTCTCGGTTTCTGGATTCTGATCTCCGGGGGACCATGGACGCGAGATTGCGCTCTTCGGTTCGGGGTTAAATTAAATTACTGCATCTGGGGATCGTGTGCGTCCAGCAATACCTACTCCACTTTTTTTTTTTAATTCGTAGCTCCGGAAGCTTTGCGACCCTCTTCTGTAGAGTGGGGTTGCAGCTAGTATCTGGGGCAGGCAGTACGCATCGCCGAGAGTGTTTAGTTGGTGAAATATTTTGGGTTGGCCATCAGAAGACTTTTCGTTTGTATTTGGTAATTAGTGTCCTCAACCATAGACTAAGGGGGCTTAAAAGATTCGTCTCGCACTTTTCAGCCAAACGCAATTAGTTTTTTATTTACCTACATTTAACTTTCCAAAAATACGTTAAAAGATTTGATCGAACTGTAAAGACTTTTTGGGTTACTGTTGGAGCAACTGAACACCCCCGCAGTTCGTTGCGTCAATTCGTACTCGGTACTCCAATATGACCTGACGTGATTTCGGGGGTATCTCGTGATGCAGTGTCCGGGAGCATTGAGGAGGCATGGTACGATTCCTTGGCCATGAGCGAGTCGGATGCCGAAGACGATTTCCACAGCGTGCAAGATGGTAAGAGTGATGTCGGACTAGCCTTGTAGCTAGGTCCCCGCACAATTTCAATGATTAGTTTCAACCTGCTGAGTTTTCACCACCATTTTAACATGCCTTTTCATTTAATAACTGATTGGGCTTCTTTACTATCGTGCAGATGCTTCTTCACTGAATGGCTTCGAGAACGAAGCTGCATTGAGCAGCAGAGATGGCAACGGTGGGAGCTTCAATGGAGCTGCCCAATCAGGCGAGCAGCACCATAAGAAGCCAAAGTCCAGCGAACTGCCAAAGGGGAGCCATGATGATGCGGTGGGTGTTTCTGGTGCGGATAGCACACACGGTGGAGGTAGGATACTGGACGATTGTGGGCTTCTGCCAAATAATTGTCTGCCGTGCATTGCCTCTGCTGTTGGGGTAAACGAGAAGAAGAGAACTCTTTCCTCGAGCCCTACTCATTCAATGAAGATGCCTTCTTTGAAGCTTTCCTTCAAGAAGAAGTCAGGGGAAGCTCATCCATCTTCCGCACTACGTAAGCATTTCTTCTCAAGTCATTTGGTTAAGAGATACCCTTGTCAAAAGCTGAACTGGAGTTTGTACCAATCTCCCTGGGTATCTATACTTTGCTATAATTCTCTGTTTGATGAGTTAAAACTTTGCCAGCAACTTGCTTGCTCTCTTTTTATGACATAGGACTAGTGGTGTCCATAAGGCAGATGATTAAGCAGTCAAAAAAAAAAAAAAAAAAGGCAAAAGGTGGCACAGAGAACTGATGCTTTCCAGTAGTGACAATTTTTTCATTGTCTGCATGGTTCACCAGTCATATCAATCATCTTTTAATGGTTGCATTGTATTTATAACACTGTTGCATACATACTCCTACACTGGTCTGCAGAAACATAACATGAATTTATGGGAGAGGGAGATGCCTTAAAAGTGTACTAAAACGAAGCTGTACACTGGTATATATATATATAATGAGTTCTTTACAGCCTTTGAAATTGTGAGAAAAGCACTGGATTTTGCTGGTGGTACTACTCAGTGCATATGCCTTTTATGGCACTTAAGATATATTCTTTATTCCTGTCATTACCTTAGTGCTGTCTTTGTCTTTAGGGGAATAATTTCCAAAATATATAACAAAAATACTTTTAGCCAATCTCTGTTACCAGATTTATTGTAATGCACTAGCAACTTGATTTACTGTAAGTTTTTTTTTAGCCTTTATTAAATTTTGTACCATCTGTCAAGGTTAACATAACACATCAAGTACTGGGAAAAACTTGTCAAACATGTTGATTTTGGTTGGGAAAAATATTGAGGTGACATATATACTTATGTTGTTTCAGTATCTACAAAGGATTTCCTGGAAAGGCCTCTAGCAGGTTCTCAAGTACAGTTATGCTTGCTGGAAACAAATATGCTCAACAGTTGGTCTCATATTGATCCTGGTACATTCCGAGTCCGTGGAGCAAACTATTTTAGGTAAATGTCGTATCAGTTCATATCCATCACTGATATTTTTGAAGTTCCTGGATGCTTTTATGGGAGTGATCTAAGTTTCAAATGCACCTTTCCAGAGATAAGAAGAAAGAGCTTGCTCCAAATTATGCTGCATATTATCCATTTGGAGTTGATGTGTACTTATCACCACAGAAACTTAACCATATATCTCGATTTGTTCAACTTCCTGATATTCAACTCTCTCCAGCAAGCTCCCACCTCTTTTGGTGGTCAATGTACAGGTAAGTCATAAGTACAAGGACAAAGCACTGTTTTGTGGTGAATTTTTTTTTTACAACCCATTTGTTCATAAACTTTCTATCTCGTCAAAGTGTTTGTGTTTATTCATGTCACTTTTGTCCATTATTACACTTGCAGTCACTTGTCTAAATGGATGTTAGAGGTGAATGTCAACTTGCTTTAAACATATCCAGTTGTGTACTAGCCGTAGCCGATGCCTATTTTTGGTACCCAATAAGTTCAACTTAGTTAACTAGTACAAAGGGCTGGGCTGAAGCAATCGATGAGCTCTGTGTAGCATGTTATTTATGTTTGACTGCCTGAAGTAAGCCTCAACAGGGTGCCTCTTTGACATATTTGTTTTAAGAAATAGTTATTATAACATGGGTTTCAATATTTTTTTCTGTGAGGTTTATGCTCTTGCCAGTATTCAGTTAGTGTATTGACATTTTGTGTACTCTTCTCAGGTTCCATTATATCCGGCTTCATTGTTTCAGAATGAAACTGACGGGGAGGGATGAGCTTTTGTTTTGTACTTTAGGCTTTCTGATGGTTACTCAAAAGAGCTTCCACCTTCATTCGTTGAAAGTATTAGAGTAAGAGCCTCACTGGTCTTTAACATATATTTTTTCTAGTAATATCTGTTACTATTTTCATACTTTTTATATATAACGATAAAGGCATGTACTTTTAGTTAATGATTATTCTTACCCTTTTTAAAAAAAAAATTGGAAGCAGTGAAAACCTTGGAACAAAAATGTATAGCTGGAGGAAATAAACAATAGTAATTCATATATAGTGGAGAGTATTTGTTACAGGATTTTTTTTTTTTAGGGTATGTAGAATCTTGAACTTCCTCCCCGCATCTCGAGCTCGAACTATTATTTCAGAGACATCATGCATACATTTCAGGGTTGCAAACTTTAGGGTGGACTGCAGCTGAAGGCCCCTTTGGGCTCTTGTCATTCTTCGGTTTAACTCCTTTGGCATATAGTTGATCCGGGTAGAAAAGATGCATAGCACTCTGTAGCATTGATTTGTTTCAAAAAGAGAAAAAAATAAGCATTTTTTGCATGTAGACTGGTTCTTTTATATTGTTAAGTCAATAATCAATAATAATTTATATGGTTATGTGATTGATGGTAATGCTATTTGTCAGCTTTGGCAATTCCCAGAGATAAGTCAATAATACTTCTTTTCCTCCCCCACAGAGGTTTGTTGATGACCATGTAGAGAAGATAAAATCATTTCCAATGGAAACGACTATACCATTCGAGAGCGGCTGAAGATACTTGGCCGGGTGGCCAATCTGGAGGATCTTCCTTTGAGTGCAGCAGAGAGGAAGCTAATGCATGCTTATAATGAGAAGCCTGTCCTTTCTAGACCCACAGCATGAGTTTTACCTGGTTAGTTGTTCTTATTTCTAGAAATTGTTGTAGTTATGTAGTATTCATCTATGTTCTTGAGCCCACATCTTATAAATAAATGCAATATTATAAAATGTCTTATTTTAGACATACATTGAACTTTGATTACTTGAGGGAATATTGAAGCATCCTTGCTTCTGTGCAGGGTGATAACTACTTTGAGATCGACATTAACATGCACAGATTTAGCTACATCTCAAGGAAAGGTTTTGAAACATTTTTGGACAGGCTAAAAGCATGCGTTCTAGATGTTGGGCTGACTATTCAGGTATCTCAATTGTGAATGATAATTTTCTTTACTATGCAAGATTGTATTTTCCCAGAAAATCGTTGGAGAAAAACTAGGTCAGATCACTTACTGTGCTCACTTCTAACTGCAGGGAAACAAAGCTGAAGAGCTGCCCGAGCAAATCTTATGCTGTGTTAGGTTGAATGGAATAGATTACACCAAATATCAGCCCCTTTTGACTCACGGTGCCTGAAATCAACGCTTGCAAGAACCAGCTAACTGCCATTTGGATGCTGAGAGGTAACCATACGAGGACAAGACTCCTGGAGATTTGACACCAGAGCCGCCGTCGATTGTCAAGATTTGACACCTGAGCCGCCGACGATTGTCACAGCTTCTGCCGAAGCCCAAAACTCCATTGTCCGAGCTTAGTTCAAACAAGTAACATTAACAGAGGGGCAAGTGACTCAGTGACCACTGGCTGGTCCCGTTCGAATCCGTGGTGCTAATATAGCCGTTTCTTTCTGAAAATGTGGGGACAAAGGCGGAGACTGCAGTACATGTAAATCTGTAAATCATTGCTGGATAGCTCCGGTTGCCACCCTTGTTGCTACCCAACATTCTAGATTTAGTAAATATCACTAATTTTGCCTATGATCGTGTAGGTTTAGGCGCACTGAAACTTGTAGAGGTTCCATTTTAGTTCGTGAATACAAGCTGTTTGATTTATAGAGGCAGTGTTGTAGAACATGAACATCATAGGATTGTGGCACCTCTAGCCCAAACCAAACCGGCTTGCATTAAAGAGCCCTTCGGAATGCAGGAATTTTACAAGATTCCAACGAACATGATGTGGTCTCGACCCAAAATATCGTGTGCAACTTGCATGATTCTGAGTTGATAACTTCGGAAGCTTCATATGTTTTAGGGCTCTCGGCCGTAATTATCGTGTACAACTTCATTCAAATAGCTCTCCATATGATAATTTAGAAAATGAGTTTAAAGACTCTTGGGTATACTCCCTACTTTGGAGAGTTTTCTCGGAATAGTGTAGAGAGGTTTTTGAATGCGCCGAGGATAGCTGATCCCATTACAAATTGAACACATTTTAGGCTTTATTGTGGAGTTAACAGGGGAGCCGGTGTTAGGGGAGCCTTTGGCAGGCTACGCGGCGGCTGTGGCTCCGGCTGCACTGTACCGGACTGTATCAGAAAAGGGCTCCAGTCCCTCGGTTTTGCCTATAGAACAGACAGAGCAAGCGGTGCTCCAGTTTCTTGGTTCTCCCACATCCGTGCTGAAGTGTGTTAGGGACACATTAAAGCGAATGTAGGTTGTGTTTTGGCTACTCTCCCAGATCAGTCCGGCGAAGGAACATGTGACCTCAGTCCTCAGTGGATCATCCTGAGAATTCAAACGACAAATTAAAAGACCATATGTCTTGTTTTTTTTTAATACTACCTCTGTCTCGAAATAAATCAATTTCTAGAATCACTTGAGTCAAATTATCTTAACTTTAACAAACTTTATAGAAAATACTAACAACACCCATGACACCAAATAATAGTATTATGAAACTTTATTCAAAGATGTATCTAGTAATACTAATTTTCTGTCATAAATATATGTGGTATTTTCTGTAATAAATTGGTAAAATTTAAAATAGCTTGACATAGGACAACTCTAGAAGTTGTTTTAATTTAGGTCCAAGGAAGTATAGAAAACAGTAAAATAAGAAAATAATGACTCAACCATGTGGTTTGTGAATTTCAAGAGATAAATGTTTTTATAGTCCGGCTCAAAAAATTATTGGAGCGAGTTTGCCAGGCGAGCCTTGTGTGGTTGTACCATCCAAATGGGCTTTGGGCTCCCATCGAAAAGAGCCCGAATGCTGGGCTGTGGGTGGCCCAAGAACGAACACTAGGGTTTACGATCCTGCTCGGCCTCGCCCTCGCCTTATTCGCCTCTCGTGAACCGTCACGCCGCCGCCTCAGCTGTCTTCGTTCTCCTACGTCCCTCTCCGCTGCCGCTGGTCGACGAAAAGATCTTGAAGGTGAGTAGTATCGACTAAGTTTCTCGTACTCACGATCACTTTTGATCCAGCTTGCATGTGCCCACACCGCCACACGGCTAATCGCTATGCGATGATTCATTATAGGATCCCCACTTGGTAGTTCCCGAGTAGTCGATTTGAAGTCTGAACTTTCGTGAACCAAATCAGTAGGATGAAGCATGTTTTTTTGGTGAAGCCAATTAGCCACGCACGTTCTAAGGCATTAGATCGTAACGTATTGATCAACTGATCATACCACTGGCTAGTGGATGTCTTACTGTGACTATGTTGTAATGTCCTCGTCAAACTAGCAAACTTGTTAGTATATAGAATATAAAGAACATATCAGGCCATCAAATGTACACGTCATCAAATACACGAGCTCAGACACCCTAAAGACGTATACAATGGCAAGAATAAGATAGAGGAAAAATTGTAATGGCAAGTTTCAAATTAGATGAATTGTAATGGCAGATTTCCAAAGTGGAAAAATTGCAATGGCAAGGATAAAAAAAACCCTTATTATTACCGGTCATCAAATATAAAAGGAGAAAATAATTGTAAAAAAAGGGAAAGAATTCTCTGTGCTTCATACCAATCCTCCTCAAGTGAAGTGGTAAGTCTGTAAGTGGTAACTAAGGAGTGCTACCTTGTAAAACCACAGCGATTCTGATTTGTGAAGTTGTATCCTGTCACTAGAGGAATGCCTTGTGATACATTGATGAAGGGAGAAGGGAGCTATTTAGCAGTAGTTTAGCCATCTTAATTACTCTTCTCTTGTTTCGTGCTAAATTACTTCCATCTTTAGTTTTTGCAATGGAAGTTGTAACACCTGATTATTCGCTGTTATGGTAGTTCTTCCCAGTCGACACCATGCAGAACGAGGAGGGTAAGATGGTGGACCTCTATGTCCCCAGGAAGTGGTAAGTTTTGCTTCAATTCTCTTGTTTGATTGTGCATCGATGTTGGCTGCACTGGTGTTTGTGCTGACCTGTGTTTTCTTTTTTGTTCCTATAGTTCTGCCACGAACAGGATCATCACTGCCAAGGACCATGCCTCTGTGCAAATCAACATTGGGCACTTGGATGAGAATGGTTTGTATTTAGGCAGCTTCACCACGTTTGCTCTCTCTGGGTTTGTCCGTGCTCAGGTAATTATCCTTTGGTGCAGTCCCCTATCCATATGCAACTTTCAATTGCACAAGTGTTTTGTTGGGTGTGTCACTTACGGTGGACTTGCATGCCAATATACCATACATTGTTCAATATCAATTTCACCTCTTTATAGCTATATCATGAGCTACTTATTACCCTTGATTTTACTGTGCCTATACATCGATTGGCGGCTGCCATAGCGTTTCTGAATATGCAATGAAGTCATATGATATTTTTTCAGAAAAGATTCTATCCATGAGCCCTGATGAATGCATTTGGCCTTGCCTTTGTTGCTTTATCTGCTAATGAAGCACAGTTGCTGTTGGTTATCATCCTACAAAATTAAATTTTAAACTGGATGCTATAATGTATCAAGCATTTTGGCTTTGCTTATTTCTTCTGTCCTGTTGGTGTGATGCGTAAGCATGTCATTTCAGTTCCTACTCCCTTTGTTGCAGAATTTAGGTCTTTTTGACTTTGTCCTATGACAAATTTCTTCTCCTTGACTAAGTTTATGGAAACATGCACATGTACAACATCAAGTTAGTGCCATTAAATTCACCATGATATATGCCTTGATTGCGCGGGTCCTTTGGTATTTTAGTTGTTACAATATTTTTTCTATAAATTAATTGATGTTAGAGAAGTCAGGACAAAACGAAAAACTGGATTACTACGTATACATACATGAGTAGTCTATATAGCTGGTTCTGATTTCACATTTTGTTCTGACAGGGTGATGCTGACGGTTCATTGGACAGGCTGTGGCAGAAGAGGAAGACTGAGATCAAGCAGTAGTAGGTCTTGTATGCTTCGGGACTCGCCTAGAATTGACTCTTATGATGTTGATGACGCTGTCTTGGTGATGTTTTGATTTCTGTATTGGACAAGTTTGGATGAAATGCTCTGAGTTCAGTTGGTACCTCTAAACCAAAGAATTATCCTAAGCTCAATCCCTTTCGAGCCTTTTAAGCTAAACATAAGACAATAGTTAGAACAGGAAAATTACTAGCAAGCCAAAGGGCCGAGGAAATTGAATGGCAAGCAAAATGAGCAGCTGTGATTGAGCTGTGAGTCACCTACATGTAATAATTTGATGAGTGGTTGCTTGACAATTTTTTAGAAAATGAAAACATCGTTTCAGTGTGTACTTCTGAATCTATCCACCTTCCACAAAAACCGTTTGGTTACTGGTAGTGCCAGCCTGCTCATCTTGTCTTAACTTCATAGTCCATTTGCATTTGTGTTGGCAATGGGAACACGAACACGTTTTGGGGTGCGTCAGCGATGATAGTAGCACTTCATCATCATCATAAAAAAAAAAAGCTAAGGATTTGAAGTTTGATTAGTTATGCCAAACCAGATTAGAAAAGACATGAGTTTGTCCGGTGTTTCTCCAGTGCTATATCCTTTCAATCTAGAACATGTATATCTTTTTTTTTTTTTTTTTTTTTTTTTTTTGACAATAAGAACATGTATATCTTTGACTCAATCAGAAAATGGTGGTTGTGGCTGTCTGATCGTGCGTTAACGTCAAAGTATTAGTTTTTTGTTTAAAAGTTGATTGGGAGCATGTTTTCTTATTGCTTACTCTATAGCGTCGGTTGTTAACCGTCGGCGACGAGATTAGCATTTGCAGACTGAGTGAAATCGTATTGTTGATCGCATGGAAATTATCGTCATAATACTGAAATGTTCGGTTTGCTGGTATGTTTCGCCAGCATTAGCATCTTCTGAATACTTTTACTTTTTTTTTTTTGACCTGTCTGCTAACATCTGAGCCTCAATCACATTTTAAACCCTAGAGAAGTTTAATCGATTCTCTTCCACTTGTTGGTTGTTTGATAAGCTAGCCGATAATGTTTTGTTGTGAGAAAAATTGTATACCATGTCTAATAAGCCGAGCTGATAAGTTCGAGCGAATAAGACCTTAATTTAAAAAATAATTGTTACATTTTCGAAGCATGATCATCAGTACTATAATAATTCATGGCCATCAACGATGCTTTGGAAGGAAGCTAAGGAACGAAACCATTGCACTGAAAAGGGAAAACGTGTGGTGGCCGGTGGGTGGGTGGGTCGGCGTATTGACTCAGAGGCTCGCATGACGACATGTGTATAGTCGCACTAGCCTCAGTATATCCACAAATTGTCGTCCCGAAGGCTGTCACGGTAGCTCGCAGAGTCGCGGGTGCCTCCTATCAAAGTGTTGAAACACCTATGTCAAAAAAAAAAAAAAAAGTGTTGAAACACTAACACCGTGTACTTTGGCGGTGTGAATTAGTGGTGTGAGTTGACGAATGAAATGAAGGTTGTATTTAGAGGAAAATAAGAAGGGAATTTGAAACGGGAATTCATATTCCTTGCTTGATGTGTGAAAATCATATGCGCGTTCTAAAATAAATAAAATTTATGCGCGTTCCAAAACAATGTACATATAGGACAGGATTAGCGATCAAGACCAACAACTCCTGCTCTGATCGCTGTCGCCTCTTCTATCTCGGATTTATTTGTGAAGAATCTTGAGCTGATTGATGGCTGAAATCAATTGAAATCGGCCGGTGAAGAACAGATTACGAAAGGTCCCTCTAGCTGAATTGATAACGACGTAGCATAATAGGCTAATGGCCCGCTACGGCGCTGCGTCGTCTAGAAGGCGACCTCGTGCCAAACATTTTATAATCTGGTCGACGTCGATCAGTTTCCTTGGACTCGCTTTTTCTTTTTCATTCACAGGGAACCTCAAACCATTGTTAATGCAAAACCCATCCTTTTTAAAAAAAACTCTTTATGCAAATGCGAAGAGATCAATTTGTTTTGGGGCGAACAAGAAACAAGCTAACTGACTTCGGCTGATATAATGTTATGTGAGGGAAAAAAAAAGTTGAAACAAGCTGAAACAATGTAACGTCCCATAGAAAATCGTTATTACTCTTGGAAACTCATTATAGGAGCCGAAAAAGGAAAATAATGATAACACCTTTTTTTTGCAAATGATGAAAAGGATGCTACATGACATTGTACGTGTACAAAGAACGACCTTATGATTTTGCTTGATAATCATGATGCGTGAACATATTTTGAGAGATCATCATCTTCCTATCTAATCCTAACCACTTTCTTTGATATTAAAAAACTATACTGGCCCAATCCAAATAGTAGCTTGTGTCTCTAAATAAAAGGGAAAAAATCCCCTAAAATAAATCCACAAGTCAAGAAGCGCTTTAAAGCCATAGTCCCTTCTTCCACATCCCAAACCGCGAGTACCAGGAAAGCGAAGAAAATCCCAAACCCGCAACGGCCATGTCCATGTCTCCGCTGCCCCGCCTCCTCATCTTCTTCGCCGCCGCGGCGGCGGCGGCGGCCACGGCGTCCGGCGCGTCGCTCAGCGGCGAGGCGAACGACCTGCTCCCCAAGTACGGCCTCCCGAAGGGGCTCATCCCAGACTCCGTGGCCTCCTACAGCTTCGACGAGGCCACGGGCGCCTTCGAGATCCACCTCGCCAGCACCTGCTACGTCCACTTCGGCTCCCACGTCGTCTACTACGAGAGGACCATAACCGGGAAGCTCTCCAAGGGCGCCATCTCGGACCTCTCGGGCGTCCAGGCCAAGAAGCTCTTCCTCTGGGTCTACGTCACGGGGATGGTCGCCCACCCCGACAAGGGCACCATCGAGTTCCAGGCCGGCTTCGTCTCGGAGTCGCTGTCGGCGTCGTCTCTTTGACGAGGTGCGCACCTGCGGTTCCAGCGTTGGCGCGCAGCTGCGCGGCGCGGCTGGGGTCATCGGCGAGCTTGGCCTGCTCCCCGTTGCGCAGGTACTACTTTTTACATCTTATTTTTAACTCTTATATTAGTTGGCAGTTGCTCGCCTAGTATCGAATCAGTTGGCCGATGGAATCGAATCAGTAGGGCGATGGATGGGAATTAGTCTCACTTTTTTTGTTTACTTGGCTTGATCGATGAAATTGAAATCGTAAGGTAGATATTTTAGCTGAAGTTTGAACTCTGCCAGTCAGGTTGTTTCATGTTCAGTAGTTCTGCTCTGATACATAGAGATTTGCCTTAGGAGTTTGATCTGTTAGTTCTCGGTGCTTGTATTTCATTCTGAGACTTATAGATCCAATTTGACCTTGACACCATGAGCACTTGAAATTGGAGGTCTAGGTTAACCTTTACCTTTAGTTGTTGACTTCTTTAGTTGTTGACTTGCTGTGATAGATGGATCTTAGTGTAGCATGCTCACTCACGAGTCCAATAATGCATAATTTTTTTATGTGGTGGTCTTTTTTATTTAGCCTGGCTATGTGGTTCCAGAGGGCCTGGTTATGTGTTAGAATTTTCCTTCATTTGTTGTCTGCAAACAGCCTACCCCAACTAGCTTGGGACAAAAGGCTAAGTTGTTGTTGTTGTTGCTGTTGTTGTTGTTGTTGTCTGCAAACAAGGGTGTAGAACTTTAAGTTGGGAATCCGATTCATTTGGTCTGAAATCAATTCTAGAGAAGGAACACCTTCAGTATCCTGTGCTTTACTGAAGCTGACAGCCAGTAGCACGTAGCATTTTAAAGATTGTGTCTAATACCACCCTCTGTCCCAAATTATTGGTTCTTTGGCTTTTCTAGATACCTAGTTTTGTTATGCACCTAGATATACGATTTGTGTAGTCTAGGTACATAATATTTCGTATTTAGAAAAGCCAAAACAACCTGTATATTAGAATGGAGGGAATATTTAATATGTCATACCCGTGGAAACTGTTGGTTTGCTTCTCATGTTGTATGTCATACATAACAAAATTTTGTATGCCATATGATGCCTCTTGTAGGACTAAATAGGAGGATGACCCTTTTTCCTGTGATAGGATAGGAGTAATAGACTAATAGTTTGGAATTTCTGAATATCCAAGTACTCAAACCATAGGACATAACAAAATTTTGTATGCCATGATGCTTCTTGTAGAGGACTAAGTAGCCCTGATTTCAGGTCGTCCGATTAATTGCGATTAGTCGTCCTGGTCCCGACCTGAAATCATGGCTAAGTAGGAGGATGACCCTTTTTCTGTGGTAGGATAGAAGTAATAGTTTGGAATATCTGAATATCCAAGTACTCAAACCATAGGACATAACATAATTTGTCACATTTTAATTTTAATTTTCTTGTTAGGAACTATGTTCTAGAGTAATTCCTTGTTCCATTTGATTTTATTTGCGGCAATAAAGGCACTGACTACTATTTCATGCACTGTAGTATTCCTTGAGCTATTGGTTTGCCAAAAAATAGAAAAATCCTTGAGTTGAATATTTGATGAAAAGCACCTAGACCTAACAAAAGTTAAGTAAATAGCCAGAATGTTAGCAATTTTGTTTCAATCTTCCCATACATAACTACTAGCTTCTAGGACACGGGACACCAACACTTGATAAATCTTTTGCATTTTTTGGCTATGTATGAAAAGAGAGGAATAAAATGACTACAATTTTGGGTATTAACTTAATTTTGTTGGTTACACATGCATTTCTTCTTTTTCGTACTCAAGGCTATTTTATTTTGGTGAGATGAATCTTGGAATGATTTTGTTCTTTTACTAGTCTGGCTCCTTATATCAGTAATTGGTTTATTTTAGGCTAACACAAAGCATCAGATCTTGGGGCGCATGTTTCTGTGAAATACAGAGTCCTACCCTGACACGAATAGCAAATCCAAACAGACTTGGACTAAGAGTTTATATCATCTACTGGGTTCTACTAGTCCTTAACAGCAACTCCTACTGACTTTCCTAGTCCACTATGCCTCCTGCTCCGGAATCCACATCACTGCTGTTACATTCATTAAAAATGGCTACTAAGTAGTATTGACAATTTGGCATGGATATTTGGCGCCATTTCCCTTTTGCGGGATCTTAGAACAACTAATATTCGGCGTAGGGGAGCCCTTTGAGGAGCAAGGATGGGGATTAGCCCTATTATTGGCTGCCGTGTTGCAAATGTATCTCACTGAAATGTCTGTTACTATGTTATGGCCTTTACATATTCTGATGCTTTGAATGAACTGTTTGGTAGGATATGTAGGATGACAAGAGTGAACGAATGGAATTAATTTCTTGACCTGTTTCATGTTTTGGCCATTTCACCATGTGCCATATAGTACTTGTTGCACTCTTGCCCTCTCTGGACTGAACATGCTTGCGTCAATTAAGTTGGCATTAGTTAAGTTGGATACACAATTTTGTCTCCACGTGGTTATGTACCGTAGTTACTTCATGAGTTACCTCAGTGCTAATACATCTGACGATGTGTGCTCTTCTCCTTGCAGGCCTGAACCTTGAGTTGAGAATCCACACCCCCGGAGAACCGCAGGACCTTCCCAGTTTGCTGTCGCCTGAGCCCCCGAGCGCAGGACGTTCAGCAGTGGTGTGTTCTGCTGCCTGTACCAGTATCTGGTTGTTGCTTCCCGGTCTCAAATGGACATGGATGGATGCTCTGTAGAAATGTATATCCATATGCTGTTTTACTGAACCTGCGTAGGATGTAGGCAGAGAGTCTCTTGTACTCCCGGATCATTATATATCGATGTCATCTTGTGTGGAACCATGAATTGCCCCAGAAGGGTTGCGGCAGCACGAGCGTGTACTAGTATGATGCGATCCTGTAACGTATGCGTGGTTCTACAGAGTAATGCCCTCTTCTTTGGACAATCTTTTTATTGCTGCGGACTGCAGTTATTGTCAACAGGGCATGAAAAGTGTTTCTTTTGAGGAAATGAAAAGTTAGCTTTTTAAAAGGTAAAAAGCTTTTTTCGAGTTTTTTTTTTTTTTTTTGGGATGGCATGCCGTGCCCCCATTTGGCCCAAAAGGCCCAGGAACGGCTAGCAGGCGAGTCCTCGGAAACCGTCAGTCAAAACAGAATTACCGGGAAGGCCGGAAGCCGTGCGACGCGACGCGATCTCCTCTCAGCCGTTCCGCTCCGCGCCTCCCACGGTGCCCACACTCCATATTATATGGCCTCAGCCGCCCCCATCTCGAACGGCACCAATGCAATCGAGAGTGTATTGATCCGCTCGGGCGTCTCGTG